>JAUTDX010000355.1:0-160739 GCA_030844895.1 Ambrosia x helenae | reverse complement strand
GTTGTAATAAGGGTATTGTCCTAGAATTTGGTCTTAACTCATGCATGGTGGAAAACAACTCCACCAACACCACCAAGAAGCTTTGCAACAGCTTGAATTTTGATCCATCTTTAACGTTGGCTCTTTCGGGTGATCGCAATATTGATCATGGATTAACCAAGAAGATCCCTCCAATGATGCACAACGGTTGTGTACCGACAAGATAGTGTTAGCGTTGGTTCATCATTAATCTCGGTTGCAAGTGTGTGGTGTTAAGAGGGAGAGAGAGGTTAAGAGTGAAGAATCAAAGAGAGTGATTAGCATAACAAGTACTCAAGCTGAAGATGAAGATGATAATAGTGTTAATGACAGGATGAAACTTAGACTTACTAAAGCCCAATCTGCTCTTCTTGAAGAAGCTTTCAAACATCATAGTACTTTGAACCCTGTATGCATCATCTTTCTCACACACACATCGTTATTAATATTCATTATTCTTGTTTTAAGGTGTTTTAGGTTTAGGAACTATAACTTACGATTATTAGTGTTGATTATTAGCAGAAACAAAAGCAAGAGCTTGCAAGGGAGCTAAAGTTGAGACCTAGGCAAGTTGAAGTTTGGTTCCAGAACAGAAGGCGAGGTATGTATATACATATATAGATCATCTATATATCTTCTTGAAAAACTTTTGAATTTTTATTGTTTGTGATAATATATATCATCTTAATTGTTTTTTAAAGGAAATTGAAAAGCTTGATATTAAAAAAAAAAAAGAATACAAAAACTTTTAGTGGATCTATGAAAACTTATAAGGCTAACTCATAATTTCGAAATTAACTAATTGATAAATTATGGTTGAACCTTTTTAGGTCTGTAATTTGCAAATATTCTTTTGTTCAATATATTTTATTAAATACTAATGAAAATTAATATCAATTGTTCGTAAGATCTTTTGTTTAATCGTTTTTTACGTGGTATATATATAATTTAGGAGAAAGTAAATTCAATATAACTGTTAACCTAACTTATCATTTGCTAAATATGTTGATGAAATGACTTTATTATAAGTTTGATGAATCAAGCTGTAATTTATGATTTAATTGATTGCGTGTAGTTCATGTTATGTTAAATTTCCATGAGATAAGACTTAGGGCCATATGGTCTTGGGTTCGAATCTCACAAAGGGGTATTCTCATAATTATGAGTTTCCTCCTGAATTGGTGACTTGGTGGTGGAATATGATCGCTGCAACACAGGTGGCACGATGATACTCCAGTGTTCCGTGAGTGATTCCCAATTTGTTGGCCGTTCAAAAAAAAAAATGTTAAATTTCCATGAATTAGGAAATACTTATTACGTCATGATATATTGCGTCATAAATGAGTTTCCAGGATTTGTTAAATCTCACATAATTTATTTTTTATTCTCAGTTTTGTTCTTAAAAATACGTAGGTTTATAAAGTAAAATATACATAAGATATCATTTATTTATAATAGTTGGTTGATACAATGATTTTCTAGTTTTCTTTTATTTATTACTCAATCTCTTCTTTCAATTAAAAATGATTTTCAGAAAACTTAAAACCATAAAAACAAAGAAAAGAATGCAATGACAATGATGTAGCACCAACAAACAAAAAGTATGCGTGTGGTTCTTCTGATATCTAAAATAATCTGCTTAATAATTGTTACAATTACTTTTACTGTGATTTAAAGAAATGGATTTTTGTACGTATTAGGTTATTAATTTTAATTACTAGTAGTTTACTTTTTCTATATTTTAATTATTATAGAACAAAGTTGAAGCAAACAGAAGTGGATTGTGAATACTTGAAGAAGTGTGTGAAGCATTAAAGGAGAGAACACAAGACTCCACAAAGAGCTTCAAGAACTGAAAGCCATCAAACTATCATCTCCACCGCTATATATGCAGTTGCCTGCGGCCACCCTCACACGATGTCCATCATGTGAACACGCTCGCGACACCACTTCCTCAGCCACCACCCGTCCTAAGTTTACCATGGCTCAAAAACCACACTTCTTAAATCCATTCACCAATCCATCTGCAGCTTGCTAATTGCTAGTTAATTATTTAATTATTTTTCTTTTATTTTCAGTCTTAATTGATTCAAAGTATGCATGTTAATTAATTATTACTACTCATATTAATCATCCATGCACAATCCTTCTCTTTTTTGTAGAGCTAAGGTTTTGTCATGATCAGTGGAAGATTAGCTAATTAGTATTAAGTTATATTTGTAGAAAATTAGTAATTATATGGATTTGTACTGATTCCACTTTTTTCTTTTATTTAGTTTATGAATTGGCTGTTTGTAAAAAGAATTATATGTCAATGAAAGGATATATATATTTTTATCAGCATTGTACGTTGTTTATGTATATTTGGTAGACACCTGTGCATGCATGTGTATATATTATGTTTACAATTTTCTTTTTACTAATAAATGCGCATATTTAAAATACATTTAAATCAATATGACACAAAAATACATAGATAACTCTCTTTTTTTTTTGGGTATAATGCATACCTTAATTGTATTTCAGTAAAATGAACGGTAGGGAAATTAAAATTAAGTACGATTTTGGTTTTAAGAAAAATAAAAAGAAAAGCCAGGAGACAAAATGGAATCTTGAACTCGGAAGAGTCAAGATACGAGTGACAAGAAGCAACGCAGACAATGCACTCAAATAAGGGCGGTGGAAGGATAATGAAAATGATTGATGGATATGAGTTTTTTCTATTTAGTTACGTGTTGGTTTATGTTAAATCATTAATTATACTATTCTTTAAAATAAACAAATACCATTGCGTTTTTACCTTTGAATTTTAAAAAACTATAGGTGATGTCTTGTAAGTAGTTTCGCTCTCTTTCTTTCTAAAAAATATGACGTATGTGATTATGTCAACATACTACAACATTTAATATATCATTCATAAATCAACATGAATATATATAGAATGTTCATTGATTAAAATATAACTAATTCCTGGCTCAATAAATTACTAAGACTATCCGTTGTTAGCTGTGAGCGAGCATCGCGAGCCACAAACTTCATTATCAAGTAACCCGGTCACGTGACCCCGTTGTGGCTGGGAGTGAGCACATGCGCGACCAAAGCACCTCTCTCTCCAGTTAACGCACGCGACAATCGTCACTTGTGCTCGCGCCGCGGCTGTTCGCGTAGGGCTGTTGTGGATGGGGGTGAACACTGGGATGAAACCTCCCTCGCACCAGAGCTCACTCACGACTCACAGTGGACAGTCTAATAGTATTGCGCTTGATATGTATTTTGATTTTATTTAACATATATAAAATCATTGTCTATATGTATCAAACTTAGAAGTATTACATTAACGTACGTCCGGGAAGGAGAAACCAAAATCTAGGGTCATGATTAAATATACAGTGAAAGAAAAATAGAAAGTCGTAGAAGGTTGTCAAACGGACTTCGATTGAACTCATTCAAGCGGCATTGGAACCGTTTTATCGAGCCCTACGACGTTAGTTTCTAGGTCTTCGTTTTTTGGGGTTTTAGCTTGTAGTTTTTTAGAATATGCGTTATATCATTGTGTCTTTTATGTATTATTGTGTCTTTTTCTTATTTTCATCATTGTGTCATTTTTTCAATTCGTTGTGTCTTTTTTCTTCAACATTGTGTTTTTTTTGGATACTGTGTTATATTTTTGTGGTTCATTGTGTCATATTTCATGATCTATTGTGTTTTTTGTATCATTTCCCACCCTTCTCCCTTTTATTACACTGTGTAAAATAACTTGACCCCCAAAATCTAATAGTAATAAAGTTAGGTAGCGTTTGGTATGAATGAATCAAAGGTGGAATGGAATAGATCATTCCCATGGAATGAAATTAAACATGTTTGGTTACCATATAATAATGGAATGGATCATTCCATGAGGAATGGGTTTCCTTCCATTTTAAGAATTTTCATTCCTTGGTAAGGTGGTGTTTTTTTTTCATTCCTTCAAGGAATGAAACAAATATATTATTATTATTATTATTATTATTATTATTATTATTATTATTATTATTATTATTATTATTATTATTATTATTATTATTATTATTATTATTATTATTATTACAACCCACCATCGCTGTCATCATCCAACCATCACCGCCTATTGCCGCCACCCACAACCATTGCTACCATCGTCGTAACCCACCATTGTCACCACCGTCCAACCACCACCACCTGCGTCACTGCCACCCACTGCCTCCACCACTGTCATCGCCACCACCACCCACCGTAACCGCTGCAACCCACCACTGCTGTCGTCGCCCACCCACAAATCGTCACCGCCATCGCCCACTGCCACCGCCACCATTGCCGCCGCCAGCTACCCACCACCACCGTCACTGCCGTCACCCACCACTCACCATCAATTTTATATTTTCGTTTTTTCTTACATACCAAATAACACAAAGTAAGAATTCATTCCATTCCCACATGATAACCAAACAAGCCATGGAATGGTAATGATCCATTCCATTACCTCTCCCATTCCATTACCTCTTCCATTCCATTCCCTCTCTCATTCCATTACCCCATACCAAACAGATCCTTATTCTGTCAAACTAAAATAATGAAGTTGTTGATAATAATAATAATAATAATAATAATAATAATAATAATAATAATAATAATAATAATAATAATAATAATAATAATAATAATAATATCTATTGCTCTTTGTTCAAGTCACGTATGCAGTACATAAACGATAAAGTTAAAAAATCAAATTTAACTTATTAACTTAAGATAAAGATGTTTTTTTACAAGCTAATTTCCTTCCCATTTTTACACCCCTATTCTAACTTTTACGAGACTTGAACTTTAAACCCATTTTGAAACCTCAACACCTTTACCATCACATAAAAGGGGTGGGGCTAAAGATAAAGATGTTAGTATAATATAGAACGTTAAAATGTATTTTCATACTTCAATTAAAACATTACTTTTTAAAATCAATTCTAAGTTACATTAATTGGAACGTTATTGGTGAAATTAAAGAGTGTAGGGATATAATCTTGATAAAAGGAAGTCAACTATGAGGAGACGAGTAGCTAGGTAGGTGAAGGCATATGATCCACGACCCACCTCACTTCTTATTATTGCGTTTGCTTTACTTCTATTTCTTGACCTCTATCAATTATCAATTATTAATGATGACATGCAAGTGACGAATAAAATCCTCCTATATGTGTTTCGTATTTTACTTCATGTCCCATGGTTCACTGATTATAATTTTATTTCGTTAAAAAGAGTTATTACTAGTATTGACGGATCCAGATTTTTTTTACGGGGCGCATAAATTTATTGGGGTAAGATAAGGCGAGTCAAAACGAGTCGGATTAAAACAGATAGGGTAAATACCTAATGATAGTCTAATACTATTCATATTTATTTAATAATAGGATAAATTGGAGAAAAAATGCAACCAAACAAACAAAACAAACAAAAGTTAACAATTATAAATCAACTGACTAATTTTATCATCACTTATCCACTCAATTTAACCAATTATGATTATTACCTAATATGTAATATTTAACTCTTTAAATTATTTTTAAATAAACTAAGTTGTTTTAGTTCCTCAAGTTGAATATCACAATTAATTTTGATTAAAGAAATATATTTTTTTTTATTATATTATATGATAGCATTTGAATTAAAGAAATATGTTTTAACTAAAGAAAAAACTTGAATGGTTGTCTAAAATTAAATGGCATAGGCAGGTGGGCCATTCAAAAATATTTGGACACTTGGGCTGATATAAGAAAAAAGTTTATACACACAAATACACATTTTGTGGGCTTTTGTGAGCTGTTGGACGGTGGAACATCGCCCACCATACTTACCAACTGAATCCGCCATTCCGCCCCCTAGCAATATAAAATGATAGTTAAAAAGGTATTTAGAATGCTAGTTAAAAGGTATTATATGTAAAGATATTATATGCAAAGATGCTCTTCATGTAAATGCGAAAAAAATATGAAAATATAACATCATATATTTATCAAGTATTAATGTGTACAGATTTCAACAATATTCTCCTGTATACATTTGAACAACATATAGTAAGTGTGTATATGTATAAAATCATAAATCATTGAGGCATGGTGGGTTTTTCCTTAGGGGTTCCTATCCTGGGGGTAAGTCATAGGTTCGATCCGTGCACACCATAAAACAATTCTACGTGACAGTTTGAGCTTAGGCAAGGAGGACACCGGTGTGTGGGTAGGGATTCGAACTTGGGACCGCTAGGTTAGGGTTGTACAAGGATTCCCACTAAACTAAGCCTTTAAAAAAAATCAAATAAACAAAAGGTAAAATGTAGTAACTTTTTAGTATGAAAAGATAAAATCAACTATTTTAGTAGGAGTGCATGAAACCGAGATAATTAACACGCATTTGAAAAAACCAACCCAAATATAACCGAATCCAACTCAAAACCGACTGTTTGGTTTTATGTATCCCTGAAACCAAATTTGTGGTTCCTATATTGATTTTGCATGTAAAAATTTAACATCTCATACTTTTAGTAAGAATTATGGCATACATTTATTATATATGTATAAAATTCGTTAAAGTCCCTATGTATTTAAGTTTTCTCTAGTTATGTGAATATGGGTGTTGATGGTGTAGGTACTCAATTGGGCCAAGCCCAATAGCCCAATAAGGAAGCCCATTAGGGTTTTACTCATCCCCACTCTATAAATAGGAAGGGCAAACCATGCCATACAACTCAGATTGGTCTTAATACAAGACCTCTCTCACTCTCTTTCTCTCTCTAAACTCTCTCTCTAGAGTTATTCTCTAATAATATTTTCAGCAGCAGCAGGCTGAAGCCTTCAAGCCTCCGAGCTGCTGCTGTACATTCTTAGAAATCTAAAACCATGCTGATTCCACATCCAAGCCGGCTCCAACAGCCACTACATGTGGAATCACGCTCTGTTACTCGCAAGTCTCAGCCTTCATCAGGCTTACGTGGTTGGTCCCTAGTTGTAACTTGGGATCAAGAGTTCCTTTCTTCAACATCATACTCTTATTTTTTATCTTTTCTTAAGTTAACCAATAATAACAACATTCTGACTTTGGGTTGATCCCAAATCAGAATCATAACAACTAAAATATCAAAACTCTTGAACCGCCCATCTACGTTTACAACGTAGAGGGACACCACGACTTGCGTTTGGTGAACCGAAACCCTTTAACCCCATTTACCTCTTCTGACAAGTTCTTTCATGCTGCTGGTCTAAACCCTTTAAGCAGCAGACGAGGTCAGAAGCTTGACGACCTTGGAACGTTCAGACCTTCTCCAGATCTATATTTGCCTAGACTACCTTAAGGATAGGTGACTGCAGCACTTAACCTTTAAGGTGCTACCGGTAAAACATTCCCCAACAAATACAAAGACAAAACATGCAAGCATCCAAACATGCAAGCATCCAAACATGCAAACATGCAAGCATCCGAACATGCAAGCATCCACAATCACAAAAATACACTAAGGTACAATTCAAAAGTGAAACAATCTCACTAGGCCATACACAAAACAACATACATGAAAATTAGCATAAATGGCCATGATTGGTCACCATTCGTCACATATCAAGCCCAAATAGCTTGAAAGGTTCATAATACCACAACCCCATGTTAACGTTCTAGCCATACAAGGCTAACACCAAATGGAACCCTACAAGGTTTCCCAAACAACGCGACGAATGATCCTTTACCAAATGGTGCTAAATGTTCTCGTGTCGAACATCCTCCATTATCACAAATAAATATTGTGCAATTAATGCAAAAAGAAACAAATCAATAGATTTGGACACTTAGTCATGTCAACAAAAGAAGCTCAACTTCTTACAAACGAAGCTTATAGACATACTCTATATATCAAGCTTTGAACGAAGGAAGCTCATACCAATCTTCAAACGAAAGAAGCTCGCTAGCAAGGTCATACACTCAACGTCTTATGAACAAGGCTCCTGAATAAGAATCAAAAGCGAATGTTCGGAAACAAAGAAATTCGCTATCTAACCTTGTTTGCTTCTGCTTAATCGATTCCATCGCTTGTATCATAAGAAAGAATTTATCACAAAACTTTGATAGCAGTATAGCACAAGGAATTAGGCTAGCGATGGATTTCATCCATAAGCTTAAGGATGAAATCCACGAGCTTTTCAGCTGTCAAGCCAAGCCACTTTGCTTAAAGGATGAAATCTATATGCTTTAGTCAACAAAAACAATAACTTTGCTTAAAGTCTTCAAAGCTTAGAACGCGTACAAGCTTTTTATCAAGTCAGGACATATCAAGTCAACCTTCAAGGCAATGTGCTTCACCTTCATGTGCAAGAAGCCTTCCTTCGTACACATGCAACTTTCCTTCTGTCATATGAAGCTCATTTGCTATCTTGCTTAGAAATCGACCATTCGGTCAATATAATAATCCACTATATATCGGATTAACTTCCCGACATTTGTTCAAAAACGTGACTTGCTAAAAACCTCTGTAAGTGCACCTAGCTACAATCATTTAGTGATACTTAGCTACTTTGTTGATGCTTACAAGCATTTAAATTGCCATAGTCATTTGATAAATGAACCATCTTCTAAAGGCTTGTGCCCAAAATAAAGATATTTCCAAAAAATATTTTAGAAAATCATGGGAATATCGTCCAAAGGAGCATACATGTGGGATATAGATGGTTTTAATCACACAACTCGAGATAACTTCGCCAATACAACAAACAAGCTTAGAAAATTAAGCTCAAAAGGCGAAAACTTAAAAGGTCAATAGCCGATATACAAGATAACAAGGAAAGAAGCAAGTAATGGAGAAATATCCAGCTCCATAGCTTCCATCCAAATAAGGGCTTAGAAAGCTGCAAAGCTTATCAGCTTAAAGCCTTATAAGCTTTCAAGCTCATCAGCTGCTTCCACCAAACTAAGGGCTTATCAGCTTAAATGCCAATAAGCTTTCAAGCTCATCAACTCAAACCCCCTAATAAGCTTTCAAGATCATCAACTTAAACAAGTTTCAAATTTTATCGGTTTAAACCCTAACACATTCCAAAACTCATTATGCTAAGGTTTGTTTGTTGATATCTATCCTACTTACACGAAGGTATCTACAAATGAACACTCACCAAAACAACAAAGATAATGAATAGTTTGAGTCTAGTATAATGTACATGCATATATACATTAAACTAGACTGGGGGGAGGCTGATGGTGTAGGTACTCAATTGGGCCAAGCCCAATAGCCCAACAAGGAAGCCCATTAGGGTTTTACCCATCCCCACTCTATAAATAGGAAGGGCAAACCATGCCATACAACTCAGATTGGTCTTAATACAAGACCTCTCTCACCCTCTTTCTCTCTCTAAACTCTCTCTCTCTAGAGTTATTCTCTAATAATATTTTCAGCAGCAGCAGGCTGAAGCCTTCAAGCCTCCGAGCTGCTGCTGTACATTCTTAGAAATCTAAAACCATGTTGATTCCACATCCAAGCCGGCTCCAACAGCCACTACATGTGGAATCACGGTCTGTTACTCGCAAGTCTCAGCCTTCATCAGGCTTACGTGGTTGGTCCCTAGTTGTAACTTGGGATCAAGAGTTCCTTTCTTCAACATCATACTCTTATTTTTTATATTTTCTTAAGTTAACCAATAATAACAACATTCTGACTTTGGGTTGATCCCAAATCAGAAGCATAATAACTAAAATATCAAAACTCTTGAACCTCCCATCTACGTTTACAACGTAGAGGGACACCACGACTTGCGTTTGGTGAACCGAAACCCTTTAACCCATTTACCTCTTCTGACGAGTTCTTTCATGCTGCTGGTCTAAACGCTTTAAGCAGCAGACGAGGTCAGAAGATTGACGACCTTGGAACGTTCAGACCTTCTCTAGATCTATATTTGTTGTAGAAACAGGTGTAATTTCAAATAAATTGTGAAAAATAGGTAATCAAGAAATTAAATCGTTGAACCAAGGGTAGTATTAGAATTGCCAGATGATATGAGTTAACAATTTTTGGTTATTTAAAAGATGAAAGTCATGTTATATTTCCTATAAGGTAGGGTGTGGAGACGCCCCAACCCTCGTCCCACCCTTTTTTGCCCCGCCCTGGACGAGCACACCCCCTCCCCCCGGTCCCAACCCTCCCCCGTCCCCCTTGAAACGCTAGAGACGGACCAATGGTGGCTTTTTCTTTATTTATTTATTGAAAGTTATACAACGGCTATGTCCCAACGGCTAGTTGTTTTTTTTTTAAACCAAATCATTTACCTATATATATTAAACCTTTTCACAATGATTTTTTACCACTACCACTACAATATTCTACATTTCCTCTTATACTTTTTATAAACCCACCAAATTTTATAAAAAAACTTCATGGATCCATTCAACCAATTCAACCAAAACCCGAATCAACCTAACTCGAATCATCCTTTCACCACACCGGGTTACACGCCGGTAGTCGATCCACCCATATCGCAAACCTTTCCACCAATTCCGGCCGTAGCCCAAATGCATCTCAACCCACTACACCTATGGGAACATCTCAACCCATAGAGGAGGAGAACGAAACCTGATGAGATAATTCCCGAAACCCAAGCTACGCCACCCACCGAAAAAGCTAAAGGCAAACGCAAAGGAAAACAAAGAGAGAAAGGACCGGGACGTGGTAAACCACTAGAGGGAGCCCCTAGGCCATGGATCGATGTTGAAGAGGAAGCGTTAGCTAAGGCGTGGCTCGTGGCTTCAAAACGCGCCGCAGTCGGTAAATTTTTTAAACTTGCGCAAACTATATATTTATGTATTTTTTTTAATTCCGAAAATTTATATATATTTATGTATTTTTTTAATTCCAAAAATTTATATATATTTATGTATTTTGTTCAATTCCGAAATTTTTTTTATATATATTGTTTAAGTATGTTAATTAATTTTTTTTAATCAAAGGTACCGCCCAATCGGCAGAAAACTTATGGGAGAAGGCGAACGAATACTTTCTTAAGTTTATGCAAAGCAAGCCGTATCGACTAAACGATGCTCTAAGCTCGAAGTGGAGAAAGATGAATACGGATTGTAACAAATTCAATGGAATTTACAACCGTATTAAGTCAAACCCGCCTAGTGGTTGGAACAAGCAAAATATTTTCGAGGATGCGTTGTCGAAGTATAAATCTGAGGTGAAAAAACCATTCTCGATGATACGGGCTTGGTAGGTCTTGAAAGATGAACCAAAATGGGCGGCGGTCTGAAACGAGGTTGAACGGGCCAAACGAAGACCTAAAGCTCAAAAGGATGCCCGAGTTCGAAGAACCAATATTTGTGGAGGAGGAACGCCCCATAGGTTTATAAATTTATAGTTTTTTTATATATATAATTCGTTGCATTTTCTTTATAGTATAAAAATGTTTGTGTTTTTTATGTAGGTCGGGACAAAGCTCGAAAGGAAGCGGCGACAGGAAAGAAAGCGGCGTCGGGTAGCACGAGCGGGAGCGCTTCAAGGCTTGAAAAATTAAGCACACAAATGGAAGCTTTCAACCAAGCTAATCAGGAAAAAATAAAGCTCAAGCAGGAAAAGATTAGGTTGATTGATGAATCGAAGGCGGTGGAAGAGTGGAAAAATATCTCGGCCGATATCTCGAGTTATCCAGAAGAACGACGCGCCACGATGAAGAAATTGCAAGACAAGTTCGTTGAAAAGTGAAAGTAGTTTTATAAAATTTTAGTAAATCGTATGTTTTTTTTCGGTGTGTTTGTTTTTTTAATTGTATTAAGGTTTGTAAATCTATCTAGAGTAAATCTATCTAGAGTAAGTGACTTTTTTTAATGATAATAAAAATTTTCTGGAAAATGTTATATCCCCCCATGAAATCTTCTTAATTATTTTTTTTAAGGAGAAATGGAAATAAATAATCCCAACTATTGACTATTGGCCAATAACAGTCCCAACTACGAAAATCATCAATATTGGTCCCAACTTTCGACATATTGGAAACCAACAGACCCAAACTAACGGAGGCTAACTCCGTTAGTGTGATGCTGGCGTGGCATGCTTAGGTGGCAAGATGATCCTACGTGGCATGCCACGTGGCAAAATGATCCTACGTGGCATCCTACGTGGCATGCCACGTGGCAAAATGATCCTACCTGGCATCCTACGTGGCATGCCACGTCAGCATCACACTAACGGAGTTAGCCTCCGTTAGTTTGGTCCGTTGGTTTCCAATATGTCGAAAGTTGGGACCAATATTGATGATTTTTGTAATTAGGACTGTTATTGACCAATAGTCAATAATTGAGATTATTTATTTCCATTATTCCTTTTTTTAACTATGCAGGTGATTGCAACCTTCTTAAATCTTAGTAGAGAATCTTTTCGGTTAGTGAATGGTTTTTATTTCAATATTAAGGAAATGTATTTACTGTGACTTAGCAGTTTGTAACATTTGTCATTCAAAAAGGTATATATATATATTTATCTTTATTTAACAACATGGCAAAATGAAAAAAAAAAAAAAGCAAATTACAACTCATATAACATTCTAAAATAAAAAAAAAATTAAAAAATAATAACATTTCACTTTCTACCATCCTCCCGCTACCCACCATCCAAAGCCTCCAATACCTTCGTACACAAATATATTTTTGATATTTTGAGATATAAATATAAATTTATATAAATAAATGATTACTCGGACAAGTATGTATGGTGAAAATGGATTATTTTTTTTAGATTCCACCCATACATTCGAGTGGCTTAACTGGGTTCCTTTGTTTATCGGTGCAGTAATTGTAGACCATATGGTTCAAACGGACCCATCGGTACCTACGGGCTGCAACCGAATCCAGTTGTTGGTAACCCGAACCCTCCCACCAATTGGCTGGGCTGGATGCACAAGCACTTGGGCCTGGTGCAGGACACCCCTCAATATCAAAGTCCTTATAATATGCATAAAATGGTGCTTTGTTCCAATCAATTTTTTCAAGTCCACCCCTTGTGGCCCAATCATCTGCTTCCCATAATGTGGAGTAAATTCCCATTGGTTGAGATTTTGGATAGGGGATTCCTTTGGCTTCATTGTTCTTGTATACTCTTATAGGCACTTCATCCACTGAAAACCTGCACAAATATGCTGTTAGCATAATATTTGATTTATAACCTAAGTATATATATATATATCCTAAGTCTAGAATAGAAAATAAAGGAACCGGTGTGTCCCATAGTAGTTATAGTCGGTTATTATAGTTTGAACGGTTGTGTTGTTTCACTCACACCCATTCACATAGTATAAATAGGCTTGTACCCCATCATTTGTAAATTGTATGAAACTTTCTTTGTTTATAAAACACTTAGTTTCTCTCAATCATTCCCTCAAACGATCTTGCGATCTAACATTTGGCATCAGAGCATTAGGTTCTTTCATTTGTTCCATCGATTACAAAAGACTCGAAGAAGGCGACGATCATATATCATCCTCTGTTTCACTGCAGAAAACAGAGACTGATACAGATTCAGTTTTTAAACGCGGGAACACAGAATCAAAGGCCAAACAGGATTAAGAAAGATCAATACCAAAGTATATAACCGTTTAAAGAAGAAAGACAACCGGATTGAAGGATTCCGGCCAAACTCAGTTTTTCCGGCGAGACACCGGAACCGACGAACTGATCGTTTAAATACGATAAAACGGTTATATCTATCCCTGCCCATCGTTTATTATCAAAATCGAATACAAAAATCGTTAATTAAACCAGAAAATCAAGTTTCAGACTGTTACTCTGTTCTTGTTCGTCAAAGTTTTTTTCCCGCCAAAACATTTTATAAACCAAAAACCAAGTTTTACACTTTGAAACTTATTTCCGAACATTCCTGATACGAAAACAGAATCGGTTTTATAAATTTTTTATCAAAACATCAAAGTTTATTCAAGGATTAAGTTTTTTCTTTTCGGGTTTAAGAACCAAAATAGTTTTTTCGTATTCGATCAAGTAGATTCTGTAAAAGGGAATTCAGAATCATTCATTGTGGAACATATACTACGATCGTTCCATAAGTTTTATCAAAACACAAAAGGATTGTGTGTTTTGTTTTTTTGGGCAGTAAGTTTTGAAGAAGAAGGAGTTGACTTTGGGAAGTCAAACTCACAAAATAATATTATATTATTGAGGGTTTATATTAAAAATATTATATTAGTGTTTGGGTTTTTGTTCACTGATCAAAAGGAAAGAAATTATATGTTTTAGAAAATTGAAAAAAAAAACAAAACAAAAAGGGAGGAACGGTTCTGATTTGCGCTGCAACCGAAGGACCAGTTCCTAGAACAGTTGGTTTGATTTGCTTGACAACCGGAAAAACCCCGTTATTGGTTTTTATTTGTCCTGCAACCGAAAGCCCCGTTACTGTTCTCGGCACACAACAATTGGTTTGATTTGCTAGACGACCGAAAGACCCAGTTGGTAGGTTTTGATTCGTCTTACAACCGAAGACCCCGTTATTGTTGTGTTAAAAAGGAATAGTTGGTTTTGATTCGTTATAAACGACCGAAAGACCCCGTTACTATTCTCGGAAATAAGGTTTTGATTCGCTACGCGACCGAAAAACCAGAAGAATATAATTTGATCCGAAGTCATTCAGGCTGATATCAAATTGATCTCAAAGCAAGGTTGATATTGATTTGATCCGAGGCTAGCAAAGTTGATATCAAATCAATCCGAAACCAAAGAAGTTAAAGTTACGTTAGTGTATTTACCAATATTGGAAAGAAGAAAAAGAAGACACGAACAATGACTAAGGAAGTCATAAGAGAAGAAGGAACGTCAATGACCTTCCAGTGCCCAACTCTAAGTCCGACAAATTACACTATTTGGGCAGTAAAAGTTAGAGCAATCTTCAACGTACATGGAATTTGGGAAGCAATAGAACCAACAGGTGAAGTCGATGCAAAGAAAAATGCCAAAGCTATTGCTTATCTTTATCAAGCCATGCCAGAAGAACTAGTATTTCAAATCGCTCATCATACAAACGCTAAAGACATTTGGGAAGATTTGAAAGCAAGATATGTAGGAGCAGACAGAGTCAAAGAAGCAAGAATGCAAACACTCGAATCAGACTTTGAAGCTCTAAAGATGAAAGACTCAGAATCACTAGATGATTTTACCGGCAAAATTAGTAAACTTGTCTCACAAGCCAACAACCTTGGATCTACAATTGATAACAAAAGATTAGTAAGGAAACTACTTAGCTCCGTACCGGAAAAGTACATCCAAATTGTTGCTGCAATCGAGCAATTTGCCGATATAAATACTATGCCATTTCAAGAAGCTATCGGAAGATTAAAGGCATACGAAGAACGCATCAAGAAACCAGAAGAAGGTGAATCACACAGTAAACTCTTATTCACCAAAGAAGATGCGAAAAGAAAATTCGAAGATAAATGTGAACATTGTGGTCATGCAAATTCAAGTCAAGGACGTGATAAAGCTAAAAATTGGAAGACTTGGAGAAACAAAGACAACAGGAGGTACCAACAAAACAAGAGCTATATAAGATGCTACAATTGCAATGAGTTTGGACACCTCAAACACGAATGTCCAAAACTAAAAGGAAACGAGGAAGCTCATCTAATTCAATGTGAAGAAGTTGGACCAGTAATGCTATAAGCAAGACGCAATGAAGATGATCAAGACCCTACTGCAAAGTATTGAAGATAAATCAAAATTAAGGGGGAGAATGTTAGCATAATATTTGATTTATAACCTAAGTATATATATATATATATCCTAAGTCTAGAATAGAAAATAAAGGAACCGGTGTGTCCCATAGTAGTTATAGTCGGTTATTATAGTTTGAACGGTTGTGTTGTTTCACTCACACCCATTCACATAGTATAAATAGGCTTGTACCCCATCATTTGTAAATTGTATGAAACTTTCTTTGTTTATAAAACACTTAGTTTCTCTCAATCATTCCCTCAAACGATCTTGCGATCTAACATATGCTAAGAGTTTAGTAGAATTAAAAAAAAATGTATTGGTGAATAATATTTTATGTGTAATAAGTAATTGAAATCAGAACTAGCCATATAGAGAGCTCGTAATGAAAGAATAATAATAAAACATCACAACTATGATAATATTTAAAGCAGTGATTGAATAATAACTAAGAAACAAACTTAAAGATAATTTTTTTTAGATAATATAAATTTAGTATTAAAAACCAACAAGAATTACAAGTGAGCGGCTGGTAATCAAATAAAAATAACTATAATAAACTTTGCTAACATAATGCATATTTAAGTTGTACTTACACAACGTGGTGGTGGTTCCATAAGATTGAGTAAACATGGAAGTCAGCGGCAGGGTCGAACCATAGGTTAACCCTTTGTTCTCTATCACCTTTTCCATGGGCATACACATTGGTTTGAACAGAATACGGTTGTCCGGTCCGGTTCCCCAAGAACTCGAAATCAAGCTCGTCACGTACTTTATCGGTATCCGAATTCATCTAACCAAAAAACCATGAAAAACAAATGAACACGTGCGTACCCAAAATGTTAAACAACTCATAAGCATGTTTTACAATGTAAAAACGCCATACATAAAAGGCCGTGACAGTGCCAGCAGAGTCTCCGGGAATAAGCTTGATCTTCATGCTCACACGTCCAAACAAATATTTGCTCTTCGAAGCGAACCCACATCCTATTATGACATATAAAACAAAGCACATTTATTTATTTATTTAGCATGTTTATGATATGATCATATGTGACAAACGTGACATCTAACCGTAGGCATACATAAAAAAATGTGTTACACATACCAGAGTTTTGGTCTAGGAGTAACTGGATACCCTTTCCACCATCAAGTTGTTTAATATGGGAATTAGACCATGTTATGTGAAAATCTTCAAGGAACGTAGCCGGTTTCGCATTTTTCACGGGCAAATATGACACGAACCCGATTAGGAAAACAATAACAACAACGTTTTTACGAAATGTGGTGAAAGAATATGTCATTTTTAATATACAGGAATGAGAACTCATGGGAACATGTTATACTTATATATAGGGAAAGTTTAGATAGTGTCCTGAGGGATTGTAGTTGTATTTTGGAATAGTTGGAGGGGTTAATTGTAAATTGGGATCGCTTTCTGCACAGCTAACTACTGGTCGTCAATTGGACCCCGCCGCTCTCTAACCAAACATCGTCTTATTCATTTTGTTATGTTACTGGTTTATTATAGTTTGACCATGATCGCCGATAGTTGACTCCTTTAACAAAAGTAATTTTAACTTTCAATTTACGTTGGATATAAAAAGTTGCTTAACGTGTGGAATATATTAATATACATGTTTTGTATAACTTATTCATTCGTTTATTACACAAATCTTTCTCATGTTTTTTTATAAAAGTCGCCTCTATTGCTCACTTTTCTTGTAGTGTGTAATGAATTTTGATGAGTATGCATTGAGAGTACATCTAACGCATTACAACTAGGGTGTTAATCGTGTTAGGTTGGTGGGTGTTAGGTTACGGATTGGACCGAACCCAAACAAATATCCAAAACCACAAACAACCAAGTGGGCCGGACAAACCACCTGCAAAGTCCACACGCGCACATACAGTGCTTGCATGGACACACGACCTGCTAGGTATAAACATGCCGAGCCCTATGCCATAGTCAGACCATTCGCATGCGTAGGTGGTACAACTCATGATATTTGTACAAGTGACAGCGACTTGCAGCCAACCAGAGCCCACGTTTCGTGTAATAGTGGTCCACTCCACTAACTGTCTTGGCAGACGAGATAAGATGTAAACATGAAAGAGTCGGCTGGTCAATGGCGCACCAGGATTCCACAAATCCTTAAACTTCCACTAATAGTTAATGGTAGAGGTAACATCAGGGACGATTCACAATGACGGTCGGCCAATCAAGGCATGCGGACGTGTTCCCACTTTGCAGACACGAGCATGTGAGAGCAGAGGGGACAAAGAGGATATTCTTTAATGGCGACAGCCGGCTCGTCTCCTCCTTCCTCATTAAGCTATAAATACCCCTTCACCACCAAGGGATAAGACATGCATTGTTGCTCTCTCTCACTCTATATTTACATCGCTTGAATACCCTTGTTCATCCCGGGTGGTGGTTACAAGGAGAACATCTCACCTCTCCTCCTTTTAACAAGTCTTACGATGATTTCCAGATTTGTTACACCCTTAAATTTCCACCTGTGGGTTTTACTGCGAGGCGTGTAACACGTCAGAATCCAGCCATTGGTCATGGTGAACCACCTCTATATACTTGAAAATACGTATCTAATTAAACATGAGAAAATAGTTTTTAAGTTTGAAAATAAGTTTAGCGGAAGCAAATGTTAACTAAAAATAAATGTTTCGCAAAACAAGCGTGAATCCCAATAACCAATTGAAAGTAAGTACCAAATGTTTGAAAATGCAAATAAAATAATGTTTGAAACAATGCATGTGCGACTCCACGTGCATGTTAACTAGTTGTACCTTAACGACCCAAGAAAAGCATGCCAAAATGTGTCAACACATAAGTTGGTCAATTCACAGGTTTTTATAATGTAAAACTGTTTGTTTGATAGACTCGTATATGTTTACTATTTATATTGATTATACAAGTTACTAAGCATTATGAAACCAAAGCTGACTGTTGGTAGTTTGTTTTCCTTCCACCCCCGTTCATCACAACAGTGGCAAATGTTTAAGACAATTATGCACCCACTTGACCTCCAGTCAAGCCGAATGGGGTTTGTCAAGCCCAATAGATTTATTCAAATTTCCTCTCTATGAATACTCTCATAATAACGGTTCATACTGTAAGGACTTTTGTAATGTGCTTGCTCTAAGTAAACATGTGATATAAAAGTAACATGTGATCTAATGTGTTTGTATTTGTAGTATGCATCTCCCCCAACAGGAAAAAAAAGTAAAAAGGGACCATAAAAACTCACCTTAGGTTGCGTAGTAATTAAATATTAAAAGCGTTTGTATACAGACGACCCACTATTGGTTACCTAGCATACAATGTTTATGAGTGTTTGCCCATCTAACCAAATGTTCAATACAGTGACATGCTTTAAGTTATAGAAAATTGTTTGACTATGTTAACCAAGTTTGACTAAGCTTGACCCAACGACCTGTTGGTGACCCGGTTACCAAGTCAAGTTGTTTATGTTTGATAAGCATAGAACATGCAAGTAACACCCAACATACAGTCCTAGTATTCTAGCATGTCAGACAAACACATAATATGTCACATATGGCATGTACATAACGTTCGGTTTTAGGCATACAACCTAACTCTAACATGTTATAACAACATCTCATTCAATATCTTATGTGTATCCTACAACACATACAACATGTAAGTTTTCCACTTTTAGTAACAGATGAACACATTGAACACTTTGCAAACATAAAGTTTCCTCTTTTGTAAGGTATGATCCTAACATTTGATTTTAGCAATATGAAAGTTCTAGCATGTTTAATCAATCATTCCTAAGCATGTTCTATGATACATGTTCCATATCAAGTCTCGATATCAAAATCAAATTTCTAAAATCAACAAAGTTTCCTTTAATGGCGGGTTAAGAACATCTACTTGTTTCAATCAAACCAATTATCCAAAACATGTTAATTAGCCTAGACTAACATAATCTCAGTTTAAAACATCATTATGCTAGCCTAAGAATCAAAACCCTAGAACTTGATTCATTAAAGTTTCTACTTTAAGCAAGTTATAATCTAAACATGCATCCTAGTGTTTTCAATCATCATATCAATAAAAACGCATAATAAACATCAATGATTTAGTTTTACATGTTAAAAACATCTTTGGTCGGATCATCTTTAGTCAGATCCGGATACTAGGTTTTGTTGGATAAAACACAACCAAAAGTATTAAAACAAAAATTAAGAGTAATGGTAGTGATTGTCACACCTCAAGCTCTTCAAATCTCGATCCTAAGCCTTTTTAAGCTCCTAGGATGGTCCAAGATGATGATTACAAAGGTTGGGGTTAGAGTATTTTGTAATGGGTGTTGTTTTGAAAGTCAAAGTTAAGAAAAGTGTGTTTTGAGGGTTAATTCGTGAATAGGGGTTTAAAACAACTTAGTCTTATCTAAAAGTCCCCTGCGTACCGTGAGGGATTTGACCAAAATTGCTCGTGGTACGCGACACGTTGTTTTGCCCAGAATTGGGCTTCGATGTTGGGCTAGGTCTTGGGTTTGGCTAGTTAGTTTGGTTTGAGCGTGGGCTTATTTTGGTTTGTTTTGTTTTACAAAAACTATATAAAATATCTAGCTTGAAATCTAACTAGTTGGCCCAAATAATTTCGGTGTCGGTTCCGAATACGATAACACGTAAACACATAAACATTCAATTACAAGTAATTCACATCAATCCACATATGCACATAATTTTAAATAATTTAACATACATTATTCTAAAATTATTTGTTTCATAAACGTTCATGGTACAAGACTCGTGTGTGTGATATGATAATTCACCCCGAATTATCATTTCATGAGTGTTTGTGTATGTTTGATTCACTTAATTAACCTAATTAAGTCTAATGTATACCTGTTTGACTAATGTAAATAGTTAGTGTTTGTAGGAAAGTTAACATGAATTTGTCGAGTGTCAAATCATCCCCTTATTAAAAAAAAATTCCAGAAAATTGCTCAATATAGCTAAGAAAGAAAGAAAAAATTTACAGGTTGCTACAAGTTTGTAGGAACTCATAGTAGTTGGAACATCCTCACCCCCTGTCGGATACTTGCCTTTACCGCCGGCTTTATACTGGTGTTTCTTCAATTTGTGTAAAAGATTTCAACCTAAACCCGCACACACATAAGTTCGGGTCAATATAAGCATAATCTGTTTAACCCATTTTTATAAATGAGTCATATACGTTGACAAGTTATAAGGAGGTTGTTGGGATGTAATTGGGTTTGGAAACATGTTTAATAATATGAGTATAAGCGTCAAAAGCATATAACATGATGTGACAAAACAAACGTTATTATGACTAATGATATCATTGGGAAAACAAGCAAAAACAAAATGTGATTATAACGTTTTTCTATATGTTTAAACGGGTTAACACATTCACCCATTTTTATACAGGACAACACAAACATGACTTGTTTTTAAAATGATTCAAACTGAACATGACCTATTCTTTTCGTGTTAGTCAACCAACTTGCATTCTCATGTCATGTTCAGGTCACGTCAAGGATCATTGCTCCTAATTACGTCACTTATTTTATAGGTTTTGGATGATATAATGAGTTATTTGTTGCACATTTGTATAATTGTGCATTATAATGGTACATATTACAGCGGTAGGTAAACTATCACACGATTCTTCATTATTATGAGATTGATACACATGTATATGATGGTGTGTATGTGCGTCCAACTTAATAGTTTAAATGCCAACAAAATTGACGAAAAACAAACGATCCAAAAAAACGAATTTATACATACAGGCTACTTTTAAAATTTAAAATATGCTACAAAATCAATGAGAAAACTTTTCTTAAATTGATAAATGTGTGCAACTATATGAATACTTGTCATCTACAGAAATCTTCCTATATCTCTTAGACCACCCGTGGTGGGGCTTGAATTGGGTGTGAATCACCCCCAAAACTCGTCATCACGCTGCCCACACCACCGCCTCCAAAGGCGTTATGAACCAAAAATGGCTTTTGGCGTGAAAAATCTAACGCCACATTTGGACGTAAACCTGCTTCTTTTTTAGGGAGCCAGTCATATTAGCCCAAGTGGATGGGGCTTTTTTTTTGCTGTAACACTACATGTGTTCTTATAAAAACTTTTTTGCACAATTAACTAATGTTATGAATTAAATGAATATATTAAATGAAGTAGAAAATAACGTCTAAAAGGGACATGGGCAAACGTGTGGTACTCATATGTCTGGCCCGAGCCTGTTAATTACAGGTGGACCATTGTCTTAATTATCCACTAAATATTATGCGTCTCACACCCTGCTCTACCTTTGTCTTTTCCTCTAGTTCCTCATAACCAAACATTAACGTTTAAATGTTTTTCACATATCTTGAACTCGTTTAATCGTGACATTTACCAAATTAATTAAACTAACTGATAAATATTTGCACAAGTAGTCTTAAATACAACTCATCTATTTATGTGTTATAGTGAGACAAAAGGTGAACAAAAAGGTGTCATCACGTCACCGCCATGTAGAGAGAAGTTGTTTCATATTTCCCTAAGGTGTGCTAGACCAAGTGTAACGCTATAACGCCAATGGCCAGGTCATCGTTTTGGGATGTTAGACACCGCCCTCAAAGGGCGTTATGGGGGTGAATGAAACATGTGTTAGCACGTTAACAAGGGTGGACGAGAAGCATGCTGAAACATCTTTTTTTTGTAGTCAATCACATCAAGTCATGTCATACTCTTATTTTATTTATTTTTTGCTTTATTTGTTTTAGTGATACCATTACAAACCTTTAAATAAAAAAAGGAAAAAAGTGAAGCTCTCCTGCACTGCACGGTGACATTCATTTTTCGCTTTTTAGTTAAACCACTTATACACAACGTAATGGAAATATGAAGTTAGGTGTGGTGAGTATTTTGTCGGTGTGCCGCACCTCATGCCTACATGGCACTGACAACCTACGAAGCACCGAAACGTCTGTTTGCTTGCCGATCCCGTTTCGAAACGGCTAGGGAACGGAAACGCCAAGGGAACGCCCCCGAAACGTTTCCAAACCGTTTCCGTAATTATCGAAACGTTTCCATGAAGTTTCCTCGCCGTTTCCTAAATTCCAAGATATTCTCCTTGCCGTTTGCATATATTAACCATGTTCGCGTGCTCTGTTTTATGTTTTTTTTGAGACATGGAGTAAGTTACAGTAGCTTTAATAATAAATATAATAGTAGATGGTGAAGATGATGTTGTAGTGTTTTGTCGTGTAATGGTTCAACATTTTTTTAAACATATTATTCTTGAATTCAGTGCATTCAAATTGATAAAGTTTTGATCTTTATTTATCTTTATTTGTGTACTTTATATACAAACATTGTTTAATATATTATATCTATTAATGATTCAATCGATTTTCAGTGAATGATTCAATCGATTTTAATAAGATGGATGTTGGAGGTTGCCGACCTCACTCTAGATGAACCGGATTTTGAAAAAGATTTGATTATTGAGAATTAGTTACATTTGAAATATGTAGTATCTTTTAGAGTTTACACTTTACAATAATATCTATTTTGGAATTTCTTTAATATATTTTTATATTTTTATATTTTTTATTGCCGTATCTTTGCCGTTCCCGTATCTTGAATTTTTGAGTTTTGCCGTTCCCCGTTCCCGTATCGTTCCCGTACCAACTTGCCGTACCCGTTTCGGTGCTACCTAGCTGACAACTTCCTCCTTCACCCCTCCACTAACACATAGACAAGTGTTTTTGAGTATTTGTTAACATTTTGTCGGTTCAACCAAATTCGAATTTGCTTATTTGTAAATGGTGGTCCAGGGCTCCAAACCACACGTACAGTGACCTGTGCTTGCGTTTTGGGCTTGGTGCCTTGATACCAAATAGATTTTACGTGGTTAGTAGTAGTACCATTGCCACTCATAAATCCAGGTGGGGTCTCAGGCAGGCCAGACCAATTATTGATGCCATTCATGACCAACCATACCTTCAACTCCTTTCAACTTGATATTCATCACACCTGTTTAACGTTATACAATAATATATTATAATTTATTGGATTAGAAAGAAAATATAAGAAAAAGAAAAGAAAAGAAAAGAAAAAAAAGACAAGACTTCCATTGAGTAAGTCGAATCGGATTGAAGGTTTTCTTTTTCTAAGAGAATTCAATTTCGAAAATCCATATAATTTCGGTTCGAGTCGAACAAAATTAGTTATAAGGAAACAAAAATAAAATAAATAAATACTAGATTTATCTCCCGGGAGCGTCCCGGGTTGAGAAAATCTAATATGACATATCAATTTTACATACGAAATAGACTGATGCGCTTACAGTTACATGCAGGAAAGCTTCGGGTAGCACCTAACCTAAAACAATTAACAATGTATCTCCAACATTAACGTCTAATCTTAAACAATGTATAACTCTAATATTAAACCTAACCTAAAATGATGCACAACTCCAATGGTAACACTTGTTGTAAATACAATTCATATTTACTGTTTTGAACATAATTAATGATTTGGTTATACATAATTAATGAATAACCTGAACACTTTGTGTTTTTTTTCCTGTATGAACAAAACCCCACAAAAATAGTCGTTTTTTCTCCGTTTTTTATATAGCACTGTGGTACTCGTTGGAAAAATAATAAAACACTCGTTAATTTGGTCGTTTGTTTTTTATGTAGCACTATGGTACTCGTTGGAAAGATAATAAAACGCTGATCAATTTGGTGTAATTTGTTTCTTTACAAAACCGTGTATATAAAAGATATTAACGTTTAAAAATTATGAAAGAAAACATGAGAGAAATAAATCTAATTTTGTTTTTAATTTTTGTTTCCTAAAATTTCTCAATGCCACATGTCATCCTACATTGCACTCTCAACAGATAGAATGACTATATAAGTGTCATGTATGATTTAGCCCTTTGAAATATATATATATATATATATATATGTTTTTCATACAAAGTGACACACACACACATATTATTTAGAGGGTGTTTGGGATTGCTAATTGACTTATTACTTTTGAAAATGAGTTTTTAAAAAGTGTTTGGATTAGATTTTGTGATTGGAAAAACTAATAAGTCAATACGTTGATTTTTAAAAAGTGTTTGGCTTAATTTATTGTGAAGATTGGTTGTATGAGTGTGTACATTTATAATTTGTATTCCAAAAGCCAAAACAAAAGGTCAAGATTTGTGACTTCTTAAAAACACTTTTTCAACCTATATCAAAAACCAAAACAGAAAGTGTTTCTGCTGTAGCCAAACAACTCATGGGTTTATTGGCTTTTTGAAGAAACCAATAAGTCAATAAGTTGTTTTTCAACTTAATCACAAACACTCTCATAGTTCAAACATAAATTCGGGTTGAATCAGTTTGAAAATAAGAAACCGAATATGAATTTTGGTGCGGTTTGAATTTTGGTTTCTTGATCTTATTTGAATATGTAACACCCTATCATCAAGCAATGACCTACAAGATAATAAGAGCATTCACACTAGATTCTTCATAAATATGTGAGTGACTTCTCCATAATTTGTTAAGTGGTTTTGAGTAATTGTGAGTGGAGAAGAGAGAAAATGTTATTGTTCATTAGTAAATTTGAAGGAACCACTGTTCATCCTCCATAATTTTTTAATACTTTTGAAAGTGGTTGTGAGTAGATGAGAGAGAAATGTAATGATAACAGTATAGAAAAAATCTAAATGATCTGTACATAGTGTTGGTGTTACAGGGTATAAAAAGGGTTGTTTTGAGAAAGATGATGCCATAGTGTAAATACTAGAAAATGATGGGGGGTATTATAGACATTAGAATATGCCAATGTATAAAGAAAAAAAACCTACAGTAGTGTCATCCTATTTTTTTTAAGATTAATAATCACACTAACTTAAAAGTAATCCCATATCCTCTTATTTTAATGTTGGGGTTCTGATTTTTTGCTCTCCCTAGGCTCAAAACACTTAAGTTAAAAAAACTTCGCAGATTAACGATGATAGCTATTGAGAATGTATTGTTGGATAAAATTAATTGTGAAGAATTGATTTATCAATTTGATATAACTTTAATCGTCGTTTAAAAATATAATTTACGTTGTTTATTTTGTATCTAAAACAAAGGGTTACATATTTCGCGGCTCAGCCCAGGCACTTAAATTTTTAGGGACAACTCTGACACAATGCCCTAGAATCACATAGCTTGAAACGTTTGATGGTTATGTAGGAATACACAAATATATGTTTCTTTAAAGATAATACTTAGACCATGTGTAGTAGGGCGTCAATTAGGGTCTTAATCCAATTTTAGCACCCCAAACACCATTACGGGGGGCCTTAAAGGGCACTAAATGTGAAAATTGCCCTGGAGCGTTAAATTTTTAAAGCGGAAACTTGGGTTCTGACACCCTTTTTTTGTGGAGCCAATCAAAGAAAGGGAAAGGACGCTAATATTAGCTTCCACTACGTATGGACTTATTAGTAATCGAATTGACTAACTACAAACTTAAAACATGCTTGAATCTCATCATTTTATTTCATTTCACACACATGACCAACATTTTCACTCAAACAGTCTATCAACTACATAAGGTTTCTTTTTTTTTTTCCTTTTTTCTTTTTTTTAACGGCTAGTGTTACTCTTTTTGCCTAGATTTTAACCTAATACCTCCACCCTAAGAAGCGTAAGCATCTACTAAGTCGGCTAGCCCACATTGGCACATGGTTTTAGTTAGGGGTTAGCAACAAACTGATTAACCGAACCAGAAAAAATGAACCAAAAAACATACCGGTGGATCGGTTAATTGTTTTTCTAAAACTCAAAAGTAGTAGGTAGGTTATGGTTAGCAATGTTTCCATACCCGCATAACCAAACCGAACCGACATGTGGTAAAATCATTGTCAGATTTTCGAACATTTCACCATGAACGTTTGTTGAATTTATAGGTTATATTATATCGTTTTGGTTGAGCGTTTGTTTAAATTTATAGATTATATCATATTTTTTTTTGTTTGAGTACCCAGTAACAATGAATATTAATTTAGAGATTGTATGTACTTGTTATAGTATAGATTATACTAATATATAGAAATGTGTACTAACAACTTATTACTTGTTCAAAAAATTTCAAACCTAAATTTTAGACCCGAACAATGCACAATTTCAATATTTTTAGCTAGGCCAAATTTCATGGTTAACCGAGCTATAACCACCCACTATAACCTTCATAGCTAATTAACCGACACCGCCATAACTGATTGATTATGGTCAAAGATATTCATTTAACCGACATATCGGTTATGGTTATAATATTGAGCCTAAACCGACCTATACACGCCATTAGTTTTAAATAGTAGCGCAACTTTAATCGTAGGTTTTATATTTTAGAAATCCCATAAATATCTCTCTGAATCATGTAATCATCACTTTTGTATTAAAGTTAGTAGTCTCAAAATCTTCATCAGCAATTCAAATAGAAAACAACAAAAAGTATGCTCTTGCGTATGAAAAATATATACTAGAAACCATAATAAGACGAATCAAAATCTTCATGATATCAATAGAACCATCGGAACGTTTTTGAGTGAAAAAAGTATAATGTTACTAATAGTTAAAAAGACATATAAATACTCTTTATTTATCAATAAAAATTGAATGGTGTTAATGAAGAGAAAAAAATTGTAGTTAAAAAAAATTACTCATATTGATGTTTTTATATGTTTTTTTACAATAATAATATCACTCTCTCTTCTTCATATCATCTTATTCTTATCTATCCTATTTAACGCCTAAAAGCATTGAACAACATTCTTAACGTGTGTGCTCTTAAATTTTACACTTTATATGTTTATTTCTGGAATGATGATTAGAAAAGACTTTGGATGGCATGGAGAAGTGGGTCCGCTTGCACTTGCCGACATTCAGTACTCATCTTTTGGACGTACATACTTGAGTCGAGTTGGTTGAGTCGAGATCTAGTCTTCAATTTTTTTTATTTTTTTTTCTTTTTCTGTTTATCATTACGGCACATGTAACATAGATTATTATGCACCGAAATATTTAAGTTAGCGAGACAAAGGTAAAACACGAGGTGAAAAACATGCCTAATTAAGTATATCATGCTAAATTTATCAATAAAAAAAAACTTGTAAGGAAAATACGAAATTACAAAGATAATTTACGATGATTATAATTTTTAGTTTTTGTAACATGGTATATTTAGGTTTTGACTGTAAGAAAAACGACACTTATACCCATGTCGATAAGTTTTTAAATCATGTCTTTTATGGGAAGAAAAGTTACTGAAAAGTCTGGAAAGGGACACCAACGTTCCTATGTTTGTTTACATGTTGCTTTACGTAAATCTTTACCCCTAAGTCCACCTGTAATGGTTGGTGATTTGAGCGCTAAAGGGGCATTTTCACCCCTCAACACCGTCCCCCCTTGGTTAAAGGGGCGTTTTATGGTCGAAAATTTTCGCGAAGTGAAATTTTGGTTGGGCCAATCATTGTTTGACATTTCAAATTTTTTTTAATTCAAATTAAATACCATTATATATTCACCCCCTTTCACCTCTCAAATTTCACCCACCATTACACCCCTTCCAATTTCACCCCCTTTCACCCACCAAGTGGCCCCACATTGCCACGTGTCAAAAAACGCCCCTTTCACCTACCAAATTTCACCCCCTATTCACCAAGCATTACACATGGTCTAAATACATTTCTGAATAAATATTATGAGTGAAATGAAAACAACTTAGAAGAAATTAATTGGACCCTCTTTTTATTGAAAAGGATATACAGATTTAATTGTTGAGTAAGCAGTTGAGTACTATAGAACATAGAAACCGAGTATGAGTGACCTTAGACCTTAATTCGTCTGTGTACGAGGATGGCGTGTGTTTTGTGTTTAGTATAAGGGTGGACGAGGCGCTATCAGAATTGGGCACGGGTACCTCACTACCAGCACGGTAACACCGCCGCCACCCGTGCTTGTAAAGGTCCCGTGAACGGTTTTCTGGTTCTATCTAACGGGCTGGTAACCGTGTATTTTTTATTTTTTAATTTACTTTAATTCCTTTTTTATTTATTTCTAACCATTTTCAAGCAACATTTTGTTTATTTTTTTACTTAAATCGTTTAGTTTTAAAATAAATGAAACCAAAAGTAAATAAAAAATATAAAACAATATTTATTAATATTAAACATAAATAAAAATACATAAAAATATAGAAGATAAAGTTTAGAGCTGACGCATGAGTTGCAAGGCCCGGAGATGCTCAAAGTTGCTACGGTAACGAGCCGCATAGTTCACCTGGGTCAACTCCACAGCCAACTCCGGCATAATTCCTGGGTGCCGACTCATGGTGCGCTCATAGTAGGTGGTCCACCAATCACATTTGTTGTTTAGATCGGTCCATTTTCTCTGTAGACTCTGAATTGTGCGGTCGCTTTCGCCGACTTGTTGTTCGAAGTCAGGCAAGACACGGTCCCATAAGCTTGTTTGGCTACCTCCTGAGCCCCTGAGCCCCTACGGGGTTGGCATTGCAACGATGGGTCGTTTTGTGCGTCCTTAACGCACACGACCAGAGCAATTTCTTCATTTTCGGTCTAGCGAGTCATTTTGAAGGTGTGGGTTTTGTTGATGTTGAAGTGTGTTTTCACCACCGTCGTTTATATATATAAAAACTCAACCGTATTGCATGTTAAATTGAAGTTCTCTGACGGTTAGATAAGACCGATTTTAATGGGATCAAATTTTTTTTACCGTGTTTGGTGATAAAATTTATAAACCGTGTGAATTTAAAAAAAAAAAAGTTTGTATTTAAATGAAAACAAAAAAAAAAGAAATCAGTGGAGTGCTGCCTACCAAAAAGTGTTTCAGTAAAATGATGTGACAGTGTATAATATTAATTGGTTAAAATAAGTGAAAGAAAAATCAACTTCTAGTAGCACCCCTTTCACCCTAATAAGTTTGCTTGAGGACAAACAAAAAGACAAGTGTAAAGATGTAATAAATTAATTTGACCTTTTTATTATTTGTTTAAGTTTATTTAGTTTACAATTTAAAATTGTTTCTCCGCATCCATACTTTAACGGTGGTGGTCAATGGCGGCGGCAACGTCGGTGGTGGTGGTGGTTGGTGGGTGGCGACAAGGAGTGACGGGGACAGGGAATGGTGGTGGCGGTGGTGGTGGTGGTGATGGTCGGTCCATGTCGGTGGTGATAATCGGTGCTTAGTGGTGGATGGCGGTGGTCGGTGGTGGAGTTGGCGGTTGGTGGTGACGGTCGGTGACGGAGAGTGTCGGTGGTGGCAGTCGGTGTTTGACGGTGGGTGGCAGTGGTCGGTGGTGGCGGTGGCGGTGGCGGTTAGTGGTGAGTGGCGGTGGTGGTAGTGGTCGGTGATGGCGATCAGTACTTGGTGTCGGTGGTGGAGGTGGCGGTTTGTGGTTGGTGGTAGGGCGGTCGGTGATGACGGTAGTCGGTGGGTAGGGTGACGGAAAGTGTCTGTGGGGGTCGATGGTTAGCGGCTGTCGGTGGTTGGTGGTGGTCGGCGATGGTGGTTGTCGGTGGTGGCGTCACGTGGTGGTGGCGATGGGTGGTAGTGGTGGTGATGGTGGTGGTCGGTGTTGATGAAGGGACAAAGGGAATGGAATGAAAAAAAACACGGGGGATGAATGAAATGAATTTGGGGTTTTTAGAGGAAATTTAATGAAGGAGGTAATGGATGATTCCATTATATACCTTGACCAATCAAACATCTTTTTTTTTTTCATTTCATCGTAATGCTCCATTCCATTTCGTCTTTCATTCCTGCATACCAAACGCTACTTATAGAATAAGGGGGGACGGGGCACCACCAGAAAAGGTTACGGGTACCCCACTACCAGCACGGTAACACCGCCGCCACCAGTGCTGGTAGAGGTCTCGTGAACCAAATACGGGTTCTTCTTACCGTGCTGGTTCGAGAGGAGAGAGAAAGTAGGAAAAAGTATTATTAAAAAAATGAGTGGTGTATGTGATTTTTGAGGAGAAAGAGAGTGAGAAAGGTATTATTAATATTATTACTATATATGTGTGAAAACAATTAATTATTTGGTAAAGAACCGGTGGAGTGTTGCCTCTAAAAAACGGTTTCAGTGAAGAAAATCATTAAAGTGATGTGACAGTGTAGGATTGGTTGAAACTAGCGAAGTTAAAAAAACCTCATGGGTAATACCCCTACCCCCTAATAATTAGATGGACTACAAATAAGCATATCGTAAGTTAAACAATATTTTAATCCAAACTTTACTTAATTTTGTTACATCTACTTTTATAAAAATATATTGTTAGTTTTAAACATTAACTAGGATTCTATTACCCTACGCTTCACGGCGGGATCTCCTGTTGTGTTGAAGGTTAATTGTTTGGTGGATGTTAAAAATTGCGCGGCGCTGTGGGAACTCTTGTTGCGTGGAGGGTTTCGTGGACATAAAAGATAATATTAAGTGACTGTTATTCTCGCGTGGGCTTAAAAAAAAATACCCGTGGCTAAAAGCTAAAAGTTTGGTGGTCAAATTGAAAGAAATTAAAGTACATAAATTAGTAAGAAAGTTACTGGTCAAATTGGGAAGAAAGTAAAGACGCTTAAAAGTTTGGTGGTCAAATTGGAAGAAAATAAAGTACATAAGTTAGTAATGAAGAATTGATCTATGCATTATATAACATCCCTAATTTGCATTATGTGTTGGTTGGTTTCACTTATATTTACAAATTTAAATTAGTGGGTTTTGTTTAAATACCAGTTTAAATTACTAGATTTGTGTGATTGCCACCCATCACCACCACCTAGCCATTGCCATCGACACGACCATGACCTCACCACTTACACTTCGTTGTTGCAACTAGCCACTACAAAAATGAAATAAGAAATGTAGCGGGAGAATACTATTTTGGAATATCTGTGTCATTCCTAAGATGACCACTTTGTAAAAATTGTACAACAACATGTATCATGATCACTTTACAAATACTGTTTTCAGATATAGCCATTAATGACTATCATGGTTTGAACACTGGAATAATTATAATGTTTTTTTTTTCCATGTAATGTAGGATAACAAAAGAATAAAGTACAACCGATAGAAAATTTTGATGGGCAAAAGGAAGTACTGATAATTGAAGTGCCCGCACGTTTGCCTGATTAACCGAAAGAGAAAACAAAAAATTTGGATCACTTGTATTGATTGGTGAAAGTTCTATTGGAAGGGTTTGCCAATGATAGTGAAGAAGCGTAGTGTTTACCTAAAAAGACGTTCATGAAATTTTATTCCACCTAATGTACTTGTAAGATGGTTTTTTTTCCTCTATTGTTTCTCTTGACATAAATTTTATGATTTCATACCACTAGGCTTGCTAGCTATATTCATTTAAGTGAATTAAGGTATTGGCTTATTTCCATGTCACATGCTTTCACCTATTATGATCCATTCATGGTAAGCCGGCAGTCTATATGGTTTGAGACTTTGAGATAACGGTACGGAAACCGTATCAAATTGATGGTCTTCATGTAAGTAGTGATTGCCGATTTGAAGTGTTGTAGTCGCTTGTTTTGTGATTTGATCTTAGTTTTCGCAAAATGCCAAAAAAATTAGCTTGCAAGAATGAGATATTTTGGACAACAAGATGGACACTTACCATTGCTAATTTGAAGTGTTATGTAAATTTGAATCTCTACCTAAACTACAAATCTTCTCACACGTTATTGGCTGCCTCTCTATTGTAACCCTATACAGTAACAATTATAATAAGTTGTTAGAAACTCTCAAAACTTATTATAGCAAAAGAAACCTTTATAGTTAGTGTTTTGTAGTCCAAATATATTTTCAGTTCTAAAAGTTCGTTTTTTTAACTAGGCTAATTTGTTGTGGTACCATTTTAAATATGCTAATTTGTTGATATGACAGACAGACAGTTACTTTACATTAAAGGCATGGAATGCGCAAAAAAGCCGGAGCTGCAGCTGTTCTTGTTGCAGATGACAGATCCGAGACGTTGATCACCATGGACATGCCCGAAGCGGAGAGTGCGCCTGCAGATTACTTGCAAAACATTTCCATCCATTCGGCTCTCATCAGCAAGTCGCTCGGAGATGCAATAAAGAAAGCTTTAAACAAGGGTGAAATGGTAAATATAAAACTCGATTGGATGGAAACTCTCCCTTACCCTGATGAACGTGTCGAGTACGAGTTTTGGACCAATAGCAATGACGAGTGTGGGACCAAGTGTGATAGTCGGATCAATTTTGTTAAAGACTTTAAAGGGGCGGCTCAAACACTTGAGAAAAAAAAGGTACACTCAGTTTACACTACGTTATATCACTTGTATTAATCATGGAGTATACTGTGCTCCATATCCTGAGCAAGATTTTAGTTAAGGATACGATGGGAAGGATGTTGTGGTTCAAAACTTAAGGCATGTTTGCTTTTATAAAGTGTGTGGTTCAAAACTTAAGGCATGTTTGCTTTTATAAAGTGGCAAATGAAACCGGGAAGCCTTGGCTTTGGTGCCAAATAGGTTTTCCTAGCTAAAAAGAACGATGGGCCAAATGAGTTTAAAGTCAGGCAAAGTCCATTTACGATGCATAAAACCTCATAGTTGGCATAATTCAAATATTTTGATTATTACCGCAATAGTTTTACGTATTTAATCATGTATTGGGTTCGTTTAGGTTGGACTGTTGTCCCAAAAGAAGTTAAATATTTGGATGGATTTCCCATGGCTTAAGACTTCAACCGTATTGTTTGTACCGGCTTCAATGGCGCGCCAACCATTGCTTTGCATTCCTTTCTCCTGAAGGTGTTGAGGTTAGTTTATGGATACATGTCAGTTAACGGGGTTGGGTCAGAACATGTTATTTTTTCTATTGCTTACTAGACTGGGTGGGGATAGGTTGGCCAGGAAACAATTTCTTTTTATACAACAATGTTTTGTTAGTTAAAATTGATTACAAAAAGTAACATATTTCTAAGTGTTACAGGCTATGCTTTAGAGCAATATTTGAGGTACTATATGTTATCCTTTAAACATCATATCATGCACCAGTGCCTTTTTTTAAAATTTAACAAGACAAAACCCTCATCTCGTTGGTTGGATATGAAGTAGAATTTTGGTGAGCGGCAGGTTGGGTGGGCTCTAAACGAGTTTGGGCTGAAACAAGTCAAATTTTGTTACAAAATAAATGGGTCGGGTTAGTAGAATACTTGTTAATACTTGATTATTAGAATGCCATTCTACTTGGTTGTTTACGATTCAGGATGTGTGTAGTGTCTTTATGTAGGTAGACACTAAAATCTTACACAAAGTAAGCTTTATAACAAACCTAATACATTACGACAACTGTAATTTTATTTTGTTAAGGGGAACCCTTGAAAAGTAACCTATGTTGTTGGCTATGCACATTAGGACTTAGGGATGTAACCAAGTCTAGATTTCATTTTAGATGTAAAAAAAGATAGACCGTCATCTTATGTGTAGCGTATTTCATGTAAGTTAATGCTAGATTTCATTTTTTATTTGCAATCCTATCTTCAAGTCTGAACACTATGGTCACATATTTGCGTGGATAAAATATGGGTATGGTTATGTAGGAGTGGAGAGTAAAATAATCGTATGACTTGATAATTAATACTTTACCAAGATTATTATCATTTAATTATGATTAAACTGTTGATTTGTATATATGTATGTTTAATGCATTTGTGAGGAGTATTTGGAAGACAGAACAAAATGCTACTGTGATGTGTACCCTGTACTTTATCGCCTTGTGAAGAATAAAAATGCTACTGTGATAGAGTCGTGGGTATGTGCAGGCGTTGGAGGAGAGTTTTAAATCTGTTGGAATCGGTTTCCATCTTCTGCAGATGAACCGAATGAGATGGTTCAGCTGCGTACTTGGTTGTTTTGTGTTCAGTTTAATGATCGGCAAGACGTTTGGCGTTGGGAAGGCAATTCTCAAGGAGTTTTTTCGGTAGCTGTCTATAAAAGACACTTTGCTGCAGGAAGGGATCAGCAGAGACAGGTTAGTATGCAGTGGATTTCATGGGTTCCTCTCAAGGATAAAGTTTTTATTTGGCACGCCGAATTGGACCAAATTCCTACCCGTGTTGCTTTGTCGAGAAGAAGAATAGTTATATAAGACGATTCCTGCGTTCTGTGTGAAGCTGACCCAGTAACGGCCCTGCATATTTTTACCGGATGCGGATATTCGTTTGGTGTGTGGGCGGCAATCGGATCTTGGTGCAAGATCGCTCCTCTGTATGCTTTTGATTTGAAAGATTTGCTGCTGATTGGAAATGGGAAGAGAAATAAAGTCGCCAAGAAGATTATCAATGGGATTATGATGGTAATACTTTGGGCGATTTGAAATACGAGGAACGACAAATTGTTTAGAAACAAAGAGGCGAAAGTGAGCGAGGTGGTCGCAAAGGTTAAGTGTATGTCTTTTTTGTGGATTAGGACTCGTTCTAGATTTAAAAAATTAGTCTGGAAAGACTGGTCGATGTATCCTTTGTATATGTTGTAGTTCGGTGTGTGGCGGTTTCCTCGCCTTGAGGGACGTTTGCGTTTTTTTATGAAGTTCACCATTCAAAAAAAAAATTGGAACACAGAAATCAAGAACAAGCAAATTAGCAAATGAAGCTTAGCCACCAATAAAGTATCCAACATCAAAATACAGTTTACATAAAATAAAACGTACATTTTACAAACTAGCAAAAAATAGAATCTGAATTTGAATCCATGTTCTTCATTACAGATATAAGTATATAACTCTCCAACCAAGATCTTTGTCCACAATTGACCAGTTACAAAAAAAAAAAACCCTCGGTTAGAGCTCATTGTAGACCGTTCACTAATTCTAAAAGGATTGTATCTTGGTGCTGTTGTCACTACAATGAATCTGCTTAGTAGTTTTTCTGAGGTTAATAACCAGTCATTTGGTACTAATGTTAGTATGGCTTTTACTGGGATTGATAGAGTTGATGAATTGAACTCATTGGGGATTCAATCTGTTGTGTCTGAATGTGTTTCTTTGGATTTAAATGATGGTCGATTTTCGCTTTTTTATAAGCTTATTTTGGGTGATCATGGGTTGGTTAGGCGTAGGACGGTTAGGCAGGATGATATTGCTGCTATTACCTATAAACTTAAAGTACAAAGTCGGCGGCGACAAAATACATGACGTCGTCGCCGACCTCAGCAATACGTCCGAAAACCCGGTTATTTTTGTTTGGAAAAATCGTTTGTGGACAAGTTCGAATCTTTCCATTAGCGGTTGAGTTTAACCCTCAGCACCTGCCGCTTATATCGTCATCGCCAGCGTTGACGGTGTCGTCAGAGACAACTACGAATGGTGGTGGCGCCAACACCACAATTAGACATGAACAACATAGAAGGAGATAATGGGGCGATAGGCGGTCGCCCGAATCTGGCCGGCCGTCGCTTTGCACAAATCCATTTCCGTTCATCTCGACGATTAGGATCGACAGCCAAAGTCGCTCAAAAAAACCCACCGCACGGCGCTGTTTGGTGACGGAGGTGGTTGTGGTTATGGGTGTAATAGTCGTGGTGGTACAGGGTGTTACGGTGATGAAAGATTAAAGCTTTCGACGGGGCGAGGTGGCAGATGTGGCCGGAGTGGTGGATGTGCTCTGTAAAGGTAAAATGTTGCCTGTTTTTTTTCTTTTTTTCTTTTTTTTAAAGACAGACGACAATGTAGGTAGAGGGTAGATTGTTGAGGAGAGGTGGCTGTGCTTTGTGGTGTGCTGTGTGGGAAGTGTATCATTGCTCATTTTGTGTGTTGGAGCACATGGTTTTACAAAACCAAAACCAGGCTTACGTGCACAACCAACATTGCTTGAGAACCCAGTTATAAAATTACACTACATTTCAAATGGCATTTGATGTTGACAAATGTTAAAAGCATAAAATTATATTAACTACGGAGTAAGTTAAATAGGAAACGTCAAAATATGTTGTTTTGGTATGGTTATATGGACCCGCGCCGAAACGCGTGCGAGCCTTTTATTTTCAGAAACAGATTAACGTTCTAACAAATGTTAACGACAACGAAAATTATGTTTCCGCCACAATGCACGGGAAAAAACCACATACGTCAAAACGTGGGTTTTCATATGGTTAACGCGTTACATAACGTTTGGACTAATCCGTTCGACGTTTGCAACGTACCCGCGCCGCAACGCGCGCGGGTGTAATTACTAGTTTTGTATTATATCATATTTTCACTAGGAACTCTTCTGTATTATATGTTACTTGTCTTAGCAAATTGGTATTAAATATAGTTTACGTGAAACTATCTGCGCAAGTTCGCCAAAAAAACATAAGTACCCGCAGCAACGCGCGGGCATTACCACTAGTACCACTAGGCTTGCTAGCTATATTCATTTAAGTGAATTAAGGTATTGGCTTATTTCCATGTCACATGCTTTCACCTATTATGATCCATTCATGGTAAGCCGGCAGTCTATATGGTTTGAGACTTTGAGATAACGGTACGGATTTGGCAATTTCAATGTTCGGTCAACAGTTTATAACCTAGATCGAGGTTGTGTAAAGTGTAAACGCCCGTTTATTTTTTTTACATATTCTTTTTGGAATGTGGTTATGTTTAGAAGTCACCCACAAACCCCACACATGTGTCACAAACCCCAACAACTAGAAGACGACAAAACAAATGCACCCGCTATAACGTGCGGAAATTCAGACTAGTAGACCTAACAAAAGACTAACTTTAGTGTCACATGTTCTTGTGCAACTTCACCATTCTTTTCGAGTCTAAACCCATTAACTCGTTTACTATATGTATTTATTTAATCATTAAAATAGTTTTTAACACAATCCCGTTTTATTTCATTTTTAACAAAATATTCCCATTTTATATATTACTAAAATATATACATGTTATTTGTTTATTACAAAATAAACATTCGAAATTTTTAATTATTATTTCTCATTAGTCAGTGTTTCGAAATATTTTATTAAAATACTTATACTAGTAGTGTGCCCGCACGATGCAGCGGGAACACAATGATATGGTTTTTTTTACTGTAGTCTCTGTTATGCTAAAAGAGCCTCAAATTTAAAAATCGTTTTAGGCCCCTAAATTGGTCAAGTCGGCCCTGGTAAATCACATAATACCTCAACTTTTTAAAATAAAAAAAAATATTAGCATTACCATACTCAAATTAAAGAGAATAAGATTCTCGTTTTTATGATAATATTTTTTTTAAATTAACGAATGAAAAAATTAAGGCCGTTTAAAAATCGTGAGGGTAGTTTCCTTAAAACAAGGGAAAACATGTAACTATTATTTTTCGTCTAATTCGGTTCGTTTTTCGTTCCAGTTACTACTTAAACCTAGCATATTATTTTTTATATAAGAAAACTACAATACTATACTCAAATTAAAAAGAATCAAATGCTCGTTTATATGGTGTAATAATATTAAGAAAATATTAACGCAGGAAAAAGTTATGGATGTTTAAAAAATTATGGGTGTAGTTGCTTAAATTAAGGGTGCAAAAGTATAATTACTATTTAAATAAACAAAAGTTGAGTAAAGATGAAGGGAGACATGTGTAACTATTTTTTTAAAAGATATATTTGCCCTAAAAAAGTAGTTAATATCTGCATTGTGTTTTGTACTCTAAGCAATATACTTGTAAAACTTGAATTTTAAGAGATCATTGGGAAGTGTATTATAATAAAGTTTAGATGATTTTTGTTCGTTTTCGTTGTTTTCCTTTATTTTCGTTTCGTTTATTGCATAACCCTAACATATAATTTTTTAAAAATTAAAAAACTAAAACAATACTATACTCAAATTAAAGAGAATAAAATGCTCTTTTATACGGTGTAATAATATTAAGAAAATATTATCGTCTCAAAAAGTTATGAACGTTAAAAATCGTGGGGGTAGTTGGTTAAAAAAGGTGCAAAAGTGTAATTACTATTTAAATAAACAGAAATTGAGTAAAGTTGAAGGGGTAAATACGTAAGTATTGTATAAAATTATAATATAGTATAGATAGATAAGGGGGGAAAACTGTAACTAATAAGGGGTATATGTGCAAGTTATGTTTGAAAAGACATAAATGCCCTTAAAAAGTAGTTATTACATGTATTATGTGTTATATTTTAAGCATTTATAATTGTATTACTTAAAAATTAAGAGGTCATGCTTTATAAGATAGTATAGATAGGTCTACTTAATATGTTTCAATTATTGATTAAACACTTCTATTGATTTAAATGGTTTTTCTCTATACAGAAGTTGTAATACATAACTTAGTTATGAGAAACTTTTAGAGATTTTTGAATAACATGGTTTTCATTATTTAAATGGTTTTTCTTTAACCTATTTAATTTATGTTATATTAAACTAAATATAGATCTTTATTTGTTCAGAAATTTGGTTTCATTTGATGATAGGTAGTATTGGATCAATCAGTTAATTAGGCTGGGCTTAACAGTATTGGGCCTACTTAACTTCTTTAGAGCATTTTTGTTTTGAAGGCTTTATCATTTCAAGCTCAATTGAACCTTCCCATAGAAAGTGATCACTTTCTGTGCAGCGAGTTGTTTTTTTTTTTTAATTAATTAGAAGAGTTTTTATGTATATTGGCTGCAAAGTGGGTTTCCAAAAGCCCACTCATAATTTGTTGAACCATTTTGAAGATTGATGATCTTCAGATTTTAAAGTTTTATATCATCAAATGCAACTTTTGACATCACATTGAAATCCAATGCTAGACTTTGGTAGCGTTCGTTTTACAGAATAGGATGGAATTTGGATGGAATTGAAATGTATATTCCACTTCTTATGTTGTTTGTTACAACAAAAGCAAGAATTGTAATTGAACAACAACATACAGAAGGGAATACATATTTCAATTCCATTGAAATTTCATCCAAGTTTATCAAACGAACATATCTAAATTCCAAATCAAATTATAGTTCTCACGCAAATTCCAATTTCATTACAATCCATGAAACGAGCGCTACCTAATTTAATAATCTAAGAAAATACGTTGGATGATGATTCTCTTTTGATATTTTATTGATACTGCGTCTTCTTGTTTATATTAAAAAATAATAAATTACACGGCCGTTAGTTCATGTGGTATGTTCATATTAAGACTTTGATAGGTATATATTGAAAACTACATCATTAGTATTAAGATTTGCATAAACATAAGGGGGAGGGGTGCTCCACTGAAAAAAATTCCACTTCACTGATTTCTACCAATCCTGCACTGCCACATCACTTCACTGATTTATTTAACTGAAACAGTTTTTTGAAGGCAATACTTCACTGATTCTTTACTAACAATTAATTATTTTCACACATAATAATAACAATAATATATTACCGTTTCCCCACCTCTCCCCCCCCCCCCCCCCTCTCTCTCTCTCAATAATAAATGGGTCTGACACTATCTCTCCTCTCTCACCCGTGAAGGATCCCGTTAGATAGAACAAGCAAAAGGTCCATAGGACCCCTACCAGCACTGCCGCGGCGATGTTACCGTGCTGGTGGTGGGGTACCCATGATCAAATCTAGTGGTGTGTCCCGTCCCTCTAATATGATTGGTCCCTAACATAAATGAAATTATCTTTAAAAAAAACATAGATTAGTCATCTTTAAAAAGACATGACCTCATCTATGGATAAAAACTTTAAAAAAGAAAAGCACCTCGTTGAACAGAAAGTGATCACTTCCTATGGGTAGGTTTAATTGTGCCTGAAATGATAATAAAGACGTAAAAACAAAAATGCTCTAAAGAAGTGAAGTAGAAAAGTAGGCATAATACTCTTCACCCAACTCAATTAGCTGATTTATCCAATACTACCTAATGAGGTTACCTATAAGAAAAAACATAGATAAGGTTATCTTTTCTAAAATAACCTCATTTATCTTCGCGGACTAACCATGTTACGTTATGCATAACTTTAAATTAATGGTGTAGTTTTCAATAAATATGTATTAAAGTTGTAATGTGAACTAGAGTTGGCCCAATTATCTTGGGAGCCTAATGCGAAGTGAAAATCCAGGGCCCTTTACGTTTATTTTTTTAGTTTCGTAATTTTGATTTGTAGTTGACGTGATAATTATAAAGACATTTGATATGATGTCCAAATATTCTCAATAAAACTTGTTGCGCCTTGCATACACCGCTAGTTTTTTAATAACAAAAATATTTGTTTCTAATACTTTGATTAAAAGGTGGGAAAGAAAGTTTAAAAATTTTATATAATTATGTTTTAGAATTCTTTAAATTGTATAACAAAATGCTTATAAAAAAAATTATTTGGTGGGATTTGAACTAGTAACTCAACGGAGAAACTTGTATGCTTTTTACCACCAAACTACACCAAACACTATTATTGTTTTTTTACTGGTGTTAATATAATATGAGGTAGGGATGAGCATACAAGGTCAAATATCAATCCCGTCCCGTCCCGTTCTAATCCTGATACCGATACCGAACCAAGGCGTTTCGGGATCGGTACCCATATTTATGGATTTTCGGTTTCGGTATTATCGGTATCGGTACGGGATCGGTATGGTATCAGTATTTTAAGGTAAAATACCGGTACCGTACCGATACCGAACCGATACCGTACCGTACCGTATGTGTTCGGTATCGGTATTGGTTTTTTGGACTTTCGGTATCGGTATTGTCGGGATCGGTATCCGTTCAGTACCGATACCGTCCCGAGCTCATCCCTATTATGAGGATTTTATATATATAATTTGTTTTTTAAACTGCTATAACTGACTCCATTGAGTTCACCACCATAGAAAAATTACGTCAATCGATCGTTGGAGGCCCTGTTTTTTTGGAGGCTCTAGCTCTTGCTTGGCCCAAATACACTAACGGGCCGATTCTGTGTGAACATACCTTAGAGACTAACCGTGTGTGTTTAGCTTTTTTTAACACTTCTATTGATTCTTTCAAAATTCATCATTTGACCACCAACACAAGAGACTTTTGATGGAACAAACTCTACAAAACTATATAAGGGCGGACCTAGCCTTTGGCTAGGGGTTGTGCTGGCTGCCCCTCGGTTTTTCATGCGTAGCGGAAAAGAAAAAAATAAGATTTTTTTTGTAAAATGTTACTTCTAAAATAAATTTTACGTTACTACTAAAATTAAGTTTACGTTACCCCAAAATAAATTTTACGTGACTCGAAAAATATTTATCAAACTCGAATTAACTAATACTAAACCCAAACACTAACCCAACTAAACTAACCAAATACCCAAACCTAGAGAATAACCCAAGTCCAAACCAGCCTACCCTACCCCAACCCACTACTAAGACTTAACAAAAAAAACCGAGATCCTGGCTCCCCATCGCTTATGACCTATTATTTCTTCTTCACTCTTTTGCCCCAAATCCACAAAACCCTACCCCAAAAACTCGAATTAGGACCACCAGCACTCTCCTCCGCGGCTCCACCCCCTACAGCCATCCCTCCACCGCTCCTGCAGTCGTGAAGTGTCACTTGTGACTTGTGAGTATTCTTTTTTTTTAATTCAGTTAGCATTGGTTTTTCCGTTATTTTATCACACAATAAAGAAAGATGATAAATTTGCAAAATTAAATGGAATGTTTGACATTGCTTGTGTAATGGTGGAAACCGGAAAACATAAATTTTTCCTTTGGTTTATCGGGTATTGAAGTTATCATTTGTTTTGCCGGGTTGCAAACGCTGAGAGGTGTTTTTCTATAATGAAGCTTATCAAGACGGATTTACTCAATAGAATAGATGAGGACTAAGGACTATCTGAACAATGCTTAAATTTGTACGGTCGAAAGATAAACTTTTGGTAAAGTAAAAAAAATGACATAATGGCTTGATTTCAAGCTTTCAAGAACCGAAGAGACGAAATCTATTAGGTATGTGTGTAACTTTATCTATTATCATGTTTTTATTTTTATTTCGTTTACATTGTATAAAACTACGGAAAAAAAATTTAAACGTTAGTCCTAATTTTTTTTTCTAGATACACCACTTACATATTTGCCGGTAGCTTGGATATAGTATGGAAGGAGATCCAACACCTGGTTTCTTTAATAAACTAATTGAGCAATTAAATGTCGTTGAAAGATTTTTAGTCTTTTTGAAGTTCATTTTAGCTAAAAAAAAAATACTGTAAACATTTTAAGTAAGTGATAAAAAAACCTTTATAAAAATTTGTCATGGCCTGCAAATTATTAGTATTTTTCAAACAACGAACACTCAAATCCAATAAAATCAATTTATTTTTTTAAGATAACTAGTGTCATTATCCGCCGCGTTGCGGCGGAATTTAGTTGACATATTTTGTTACATTATTAGTTCGGGTAGATTAGCAGGCATGATTTGAGTTGCAGGCCCAAGCGCCACCCCCAAAGTTATATTCTGCATTCATAAAAATCATTTTTATAATATATTAGTTTAAATAACTAACACAAAAAAATTATTTTTGGCATACATATATACCAGCTCCAGCATGTTCGGCTGCGTTTTCCTACAATTGGTAGCAACATGATATTAATGAAGCTCCATGGCAATCTTGATGAAGTTGAAGAGCTTTAAGATATCATTAACTGAGTTGTTGCAAATCTAATATTTATTGATCAAAAACCTTTTGTTTAATCTTTTTATTATACACACACACAGGCATATCTTTCTCTCTCTTTAACCACATCATATGACGTGTGCGGATATACACATAATTTTGCACTGATTTTAACACACGTTTTTGCTTTAATATTTATAAAAATGGTTTCGACCTTAATATTAAAACACACACAATAGGGCAAGTGTACCCTGTCATATATGTAGTAAGTACAGATAAGAACCAAGTATCGATCCATGGACGCGCGCGGAGCAATGGTACTAAAACTCTATCCTCGATTTACCAGTAGGAAAAGATAAGTTGAGTTTGTTTAAACTAGATTAATTCTAACATATGTAAATAACTTAACTACGACTCCAAATAGAAAATATAACTATATAGACTATAATACGCCAATCCTAGCATGTCATCTACATATAATATGAAATAAAGGCGTGATCAACATTCCCATTTTCCGACATTTAGCTTCCCTCTCGGGCATCCTAACATGACAACTATACAGAAAGCTAACACGAATACACACGTTAACCACTTCAAGTTGTTCATTAGCGCGCAACTGATATGATCTCATGAGAATCATTTAAAGATAGGTTAGTATCACCTTTCGGGAGTCCTCAACCGCACTAGTTAAGGAAAGCAATATCGAATACACAATACGACCACCTAGACTAGCATAAAGTAGAGCCTTTCACAACCTATTCCATTTTACCAACTTTGAACACAAATCTACTAAGATCGCCATTTTCACCAAAATAACTAACAAAGATCATTAACCGTGTCAAAGATTGGTAACAACACCATTAAGCTTTTTAGACTCTTTTACGTGCCGGTAAACATCTATAATCATTATCCGAGTGACTTTAACCAAACCAATACCCGTTACAGTTTCATGGTGTAAACTTTATTAACAAGTTAACTAGTCTACTATCGACGATTAAACGGACGGTTTTTCTTCAACAAGTAATCCGCCTAACACATTCGACAATCATCAAAGTCATCCAAACACAACTACAAATCTAACAACAACGAAACAAGGTTGCGCTATGATCATCAAGATCCAAACATGAAAAACGCCAAATTCATACAAAACTTGATTTCATACAAATGATTGTTTTAACTACTAACTAATACTAATGTTCTTGCCCGTAGGCGTACGATTAACTAACATAACATCAAAATAGCAAACAAAATCAGATTTGGATCTAAGAAAGCTTAAAGGATCAAACCATAAGATTGCTAAAGAGATGGATCGGATGATGAAGGATGATCGGATGGATTCCCGAGCTTGTTCCACGCCTATGCAGCACTCCGTTAGCCCCGAAAATCGCCAGAAATCGCCCCCCAAAGATCCAATAATCGATCAGTGGCTGAAATGGAGTATTTAAAGTTGAACAGGTCCTATGAGCAGCCGCTCGGAGGGAGTGAGCGGGCCGCTCACTTTACAGGCAAGTGGCAGAGTTGACGTAGGGCTTCTGGAAGGTTTCTGAAATATCTGGATGAGCGAGCGGGCCGCTTACAGGGAGTGAGCGGCCGCTCACATAGCCTGAGTTCCTGTTTTCGCGCTGAAAACTCCGTTTTTTCGTCTGTTATGCTTCCAGGACATCGTTTAAGACCTGAAATCGCAAAGATACCCAGATAAGTACCAATTCATGTGTATAAGGTCAAAAACGTCTGAAAATGGGAGTTAAACGGGGACGTTTATATGTGTAAATTAACGTATATCATCATAACTTAATGCAAAGAAGAAATGAGGAAGTTGAGATATTGTGCAACAACCACTCGACTTGAATAAATATTGCAGAGCCCTTTGTATGCCTGACCTCACTAACGGTTCCATATACATGTTGCATTCACCCACTGTATCACCCCAAGGTTAGTCTTCTGTACATCTAACAAAATAAGCAGCAGGTTTTTAACGTTCCTTGATTAGTCTAGCCATCCTATCTACGTACATCTTCACAACCTTAGGTAGTCTTTGCTTTATTTTGACTTTTGTATCAGGACAAGATCATGTTTAAAAGACATCTTAACACCTCAAGTTAATGAATAATTAATTATTAATTAATTGAGTTGGTTAAGTGTAATTTTAAGATAAGCCAGGGTCTGATCCAAAAGCAAAGCCGGAACCAAAGACCACCTATGGCTTGAGATGCGTTAAGAAGAGATGGATAAACTAATGGAATAACGGTACAAACCAGGTGCTAACTTTGTTAAATATGCAAAAAAGCTAAGTTTGACCAAGCATGGTGGATGAATGCAACGTGTTTAAGACACCATTAGCGCATACCTCAAGTCTATACCTAAGAATAAAAACACTAAGAAGATTATATAACAGAAGTAACCTTTTATTCTTGAGCTGTAGGCACTTTAGTCATCTAAAACGCAACATCCGTTTTAGCTCATTTATACATGATGGTTGTACCTGAAATTAGATTTAGGTATAAAGCAACAACCTTTAGGCCTTTTTTTAATTTCTTGAGTACGAAAGCTAAAATTAGCCTTGGGTTACTAAATTTTCAAATACCTTGGGCTGTCTATTAGTTTATTAATCTTATTATCAACTTAGACTAATAAATATAATATGAATTTGGGAAAATAAACAATTTCCCTTTTGGGATGCCACGGATTGTCCAAAATCACATGTAGATATTTTCATGTGTCATAAAAAGGTGTAGACCACCAAGTTTTGCAGAATAGCAGGATTCCAAGCATAAACCAGAAGCCAAATTACCTGTAAATCATTGATGAGATGAATGATGCTCAAAGAGAGAATGTATTACTGATGTTAATGGTTTAGAGTTCATCTCTTCGATTGAAAGCAAGCAGGCTCAAAGAAAACCAAAAGAGAGCATCATGATAGGTCCCTACACACATTTTCACCAACTCACCGTGATGCTCTCTTTTAGCTTTCTTTGAAGATTACGTTCTTTCAATTGAAGAAATGAACCCTAAACCATCAACGTTAGTAAGACATCCTCTTTTGATCATCATTACCAACATCAATGATTTTCAAGTAATTTGTCTACTGATTAATGGTTGTAAGCTTTTTTCCGGTAAAACCTGGTGGTGTATATCTTTGGATGACGTAATAAATTTCGACCATGAGATTATCAAGAACCCGTTGATTCCTAAAAGCAAAAATAATTTTTTTTTTTCAAATTTCATGAGTATATAATATCATACAGTTTACACTTGACAATAAGAATAATAATTAGCTGCATAATCTAAGGTACTTGGAAACTTCCCCACTAAATCTAATTTTAGCTCCAACAATCAAGAATATTTTTAAAAAAAAAGCCTAAAGGTTGTTGCTTTCAAATTAAATAGCATACCTAAATTGATAGGTGAGTATACCTAAAATGCGCTGAAATGCTGTGGTACATCTTTGCATCACCAACATGGAGTGCGTGTTTTGGCACCACCTTCAGTTAAGGCTTCCATGATTTTGAACTTTGTGGGCCATAAGTTAGCCTATCAACTATGTCCATGGCAGTCTCATGTTTGAAGATTGACTACATTTGACACTTATTGGGTTGAAGCTCAGCGGCATGGCTAACAATCTGAACAATTTACATTTCATAAACTTTAAAATGCTTCTAATGGTTCTGGTTGTCTAAGTTTAGCATATAAAACATGATAAAATGTGATAAAACGAAAGAAATAAGCAACAAATTATAGAAAGTACCGGCGATTGTGATGTCCTTGCAGCTAGCTATATGATAAACTTTGCTCAAAAGAAACCAACTTTATGTCCACGTCATCAACATCTCCTTCATGTTCGACACATTAACATTCTAGTTTCAGCAACGACACACCCAAGCAAATGAAACCCTAAATAAAATAAAACAATAACGCACCCAAATCAAATAAAGCCCATCATTCGCAACAGGAAAACAACAAAGCGTGAAATATAACAAAACAAACCTGAAAATCATAAATGAACCTGACCTACGCTCACTTTTGCTCTCAGGGTATAACTGGAAAGCAATATAGAATTTCCACAACAAAGCATATGAAAGCCAAAATCAAATCAGCAATGAGTACCACAAATCAAATAAACAAACCCATCAATCGCTTCTAGAAAGAAAACAACATTGCCTAAAAGTAGAGTTAAACGAACCTGAAAATCACAAACTAACCTGACTCGTGTATATTCCACCCTACCGATCTCGCCCAAACACATTCCAAACAAATATGCGACGTGGTTTCAGGATCAGAGCTGCACCTTCTGCAGAGTGCGTTTCCAACTTGCAGACCTCTAACAACTAAGTTTTTCCACAGTCGAAGTTCTATCGCTTGCAGCCCTCCAAACAAAGCAGTTAACCCTCGGTGTTGCGACTCTGCTCCAATGATAATCTAGACCCTGACCAGAATGGACGAATTATGCAGCAGCGCCGCGCATACCGCCTTAACCGAGAACTCAGACGACTATGACAAGTGAGACCACAACCATTTAGCATTCGCATCACCTATACGGCTATACCCTGCGCGTTTACCAATAACCACAACTCATTCGCCCATGCATGTTCGTCTACCTCACCTTATCTCGACCGCAATGACGCAATTAGCTTCCCTAGTAGACCATTCCCATCGACCTCAAAATCAGCTTAAAAGACATATATTACAAAAGCAATACCAAAATTTGAAATCCACCTAACAATCCGATAAGCATTAATATAACGAAGTGAATCAGCAGGAAGTATATAAGAAAACCTATAGGATTTTAGTAACTTACTGGAGCCTTGCTTCATGTTTTTGTCCCAAATAAAGACTGAATAAAGCCGCAGAAAGCAACTGAATAGAGAAGATTAAGCATATCAACATGAACATGAACATCAACGGAATCATACAAACCCACGTCAATTCAATGATCAACCAAAACCTTAACAGCGAAACAAACCAGTGCCCTAAACCGATCAACTAACCATATAATATTAGAAGCCACAAAAATCGACTAAACAAAAAGAAGATAAAATAACAACATTTAACAATCTTGGTTCAGAGTTTTCAGAACCATGGATGCAAGGCGGCTTGCAAGTTAGGACCTACCATCCACCGCCCTGCTACGCCATCGTCATCAGTAATCGGACATCATATGTAACTCATCATAACCAAGCAAAAGGTTGCTATAAAGGCAAAAAAAATAACCTGTGAAAGCGAACCCACAACCATCACCACGAACCAAAAGTCCGTGAAAAACATAAAGGGTCAGCCTTGCTTCATGTTTTTGTCCCAAATAAAGACTGAATAAAGCCGCAGAAAGTAACTGAATAGAGAAGATTAAGCATATCAACATGAACATGAACATCAACGGAATCATACAAACCCACATCAATTCAACGATCAACCAAAACCTTAACAGCGAAACAAACCAGTGCCCTAAACCGAATCAACTAACCATATAATATTAGAAGCCACAAAAAATCGACTAAACAAAGAAGATAATAATAACAACATTTAACAATCTTGGTTCAGAGTTTTCAGAACCATGGCTGCAAGGCGGTTGCAAATTAGGACCTACCATCCACCGGCCTGCCACGCCATCGTCATCAGTAATCGGACATCATATATAACCCATCATAACCAAGCAAAAGGTTGCTATAAAGGCAAAAAAATAACCTGTGAAACCGAACCCACAACCATCACCACGAACCAAAAGTCCGTGAAAAAACATAAAGGGTCCGAAAAAAAAGTATAAAGTTACAAGAAACTTGGTAACCATATTTACAAAACCACTGATTCAAGGCAACCCCACTAATTAGTGTTCACCGGAATCACCACCATCACCGCCGGCAACACTGAAACCAGAATCACGACCATCACCGCCGGCACCCAAGCCCAGAAGCCACGTCATCAGCAAGATCCTGTAGTCACCACTATCATCAGATGCCCAAAATCAGGAAATCTGACCTTGTGGTTTGTCGATCTACCCGAAAAAGGGACATGCATCTTGATCGGAATCCTTGTCAGATGGTGGTATGAATGGCGGCGGAAGCATGCCGGTGATGGTGAATGGACGCGATTCCTGCCCAAATCCATTTCTCTCTGCAAACAAAAGAGGAATGGGTATGACGGTGGGTATTGCGGTGGTATGGCGGTGGTAATCATAGAGAGAAGACAGAATCAAATGAGAAAGGATGAGAGGTAAGGCGGTGGGAGTGGGTTTGTACAGAAGAAAATGATGTTGAATAAATGCCTATGCAATATCTAAAAATTACAATCATGCCATCGATTTACTATCAAAACGTTTGTAAATCAATATAGTGTAACAAACTCATTTTTAACATATTTATTGTTCACTAAATTACTACAATACAACAAAAACACCGAAAGCCGATGATCTCCGGCCCAGCTGGTTTGAGGTGGAAGGACTCGAACTTATGACCCGAAAATTGTTAGGACTAAGATTTCACCATTGAACTAAGTGTTAAAAGAAAAAAAAAACAAAAACACCGAAAGAGAAATAATCAAAACGCATAAATGAGTTGTCCGTTAGCAGTCTTCAACTATTCCTTCCGTTTATGTGTTTCATTTATTGTCTTCTTGCTGTTTCAATTTGAGGATATTTTGTGTTAAAATTTATGTATTATTTATTTAAATCGCAATTGTAACCAATGGGGCAGTGTGCAAGGGATATATAGATGACTTTCTATAGAGTATTTCGTCGGTTGGAGTCCCGTTTGTAATAAAATGTCATGTGCGAGCTACGGTTTTACTACAGTAAGCATTCGTTATTGAAACAAATGGTAGGAAATGTTTTGTTATTTGGTTTATCGCTTTTGTTCAAAAATATTTTTAAGAAAATATATTGATGCATGTACGTACTCGATTTTGTATCTGCTTCGACTGATCTTTCTTAAGATCTTCACACCAAACTCTTCAAACGAAACTAGTCATTTTATATGCCACTATGCGTGGATAGAAAGACCAAATAACTAAAACAACCAAATCGAATAAGAAGTATATGGTTCTGTATGACTTTTATGTAACCAATTATGTAATAAATTTATATAAGACCTGTCGTAGTCGAGCGTGAAACTTGGCGTCAAAACAAATTTCGCGCCCGTAACACCAGTATTAAGGTGCGCTAAACATAAAAATTTGGCTAGGGCGTTTTAAATTTAACACTGGGCCATTTTTTGAAACAACCAATAGAATGTGGACACCTCATCTTGTTCAATGGCATTTTTTTTGCAACGGTCATTTTTTGCAACGGTCAAATACTTTATTATTTCAATTAACAATTTATATTATTTATACAAACTATATACTACAACACCACAACACAAACCATTCAACCATCCAACAAAAACACACCACAATATTAAAAAAAAATGGGTTCCCCCGCGTCATCATCCGTTTCCAAGTAATATTACAAAGAGTTTCTAGGTGATGAGGGTGAGTCGACAGACGAAGAGTTGGAGCAAGATGCGGTTACGAGTGCGTGTACGCTTGCGGCGAGATATATGGAACAAACTAGTGCACCTACACGTCCAAAAGTGTCTAGACAATATTACGAACGAGATCGTGAATCGACAAATGCTCGTTTGATGAAGGATTACTTTGATGAAAACCCGACTTACCTCGACCCAAATATTTTTTAGGCGTCGTTTCCGGATGAGTAAACGTTTATTTCTACGTATTACCGAGACTTGGAAAACGCGTTTCCTTAGTTTCAACAAAAAGCGGATGCGAGGGGGATCATGGGATAAACCGCTATTCAAAAGTGTACATCGGCACTGTGTATACTCGCATACAGTAACACGACCGATATCAACGACGAGTATTTAAAAATGGCTGAGAAAACAACACGCGATTGTTTAGAGTATTTTATATATTATTTGTGTGTTTTAAATATTATTTATAACTTTTTTTTTAATATTATTTGTGTTTTTTATTACTTTTACTTACTTAATTAAAAATTATAATATTAAATAACCAATCAGGAAGGGAGGCCTTAAATCCCCCACCCCATTATGATTTAAAGCCACATGCTAACTCAGCTACCACGTAAACCAATCAGAAAGGGGCCCTTAACCCCCCCCCCCCCCCCTCATACACATGGTCTAAGCTTTCATGATACCCACCATTAAAAGGTGTAGCCTTTTTTTACCATTGCATTCTACACAAGTTAACGTGTATATGCGATCATGTTATGTGTAGGTCTGATCATATGCGCAATTGGTTAGTAAGGGGTGGGAGGGGGCCCTCCCTGAAGTACCCCAACGACTCTGATTTCCTCTAATCGTATACTGTCACATCACTTCACTGATTCATTACTTTAAAATGCAAATTTGGAGGCATCATTACTCTGAAATTTTTTGTTTTCATTTAACTTTTATTTGGGTTTTATATAGTTTTATTATTTCAATTAAATTTTAAATTTTTTTACAAAAACTAAATAAAATAGCATTAATTTAAAAAAAAACAATTAGTTTCACCCTTTAAATTTCAACCAACTCTACCAAACCTACACACAAAAAATGTTACCATTTTTACCAATTCGTACCACAATTCTTCTTCAAAAAAATCATACCATTTTAACCATCTCTTAATCATCTCATAATGACACGCTGAAGCGAATAGGAAGAAATTGTGTTGGTAACGACTTGGAAAGATGTACAAGAACAAAGGAGACCAGCTGGTAGGTCTTCGTATTGGAATGACGTTTTGGCAGAACTCAAACAACTTGTGGGTGAATCTAACCGCACCATTGATTCATTTGCACGCAAGTGGTCGGATCTTAATATTAAGTGTAACCGATGGAACACCCTCTTCAGAAGAACCTTGTAGGAGAACGATGATCTAGCCGAAGACGTGTCAATCGATGTCACACGAGTCTAGTATATGGATTGCAAAAGCTTAAACAATCGTAGTCATTTACCCGTGAAACCTATCCATCATTGCTACCTCTGCGACCGACAATGGTATTGACGTATTGCTATGAAGGTAGGTAATGGGGTACCCATGGTCAAATTGGGTGGTGCCCATCCCCTAACATGACTATAAAATATATTATTACTTCATGTTATTTCCCTTTTAAACCATATAAACATATAATAACATTAAATCAGTTATTACATGTAATGAATGATAAAAGTAAGTGGAACTTGTCGTTTGTCCACATGACCCTAGTTCATGACATGGAATGGAATTTATTACATCATTCGATATTTTACATACATTTTGCCTTTAACTATTGACCTTTTCTTATTTCTAATAAACAAAATATAAAACTATAAATTTAAAAATAAGTAAAAAAACATAAAAATAATTAATACTTGTAAATTTTGATATTCTTTTTTTTTGTTAACAAGGAAAGATAAAGAAAAATACCATATACATAAAGCACATATACATTTTATCCATAGATTTTTTAGGTTATGACTTATGTGTCTATGTGATGTTATCATGTTTTGTTGCATGGATGAATGACATTGAGGAATGAGTATTAGCATGATTTAGCGTTAATGCAAGTGTTAGTTGTGATAGGAAGGATGCTATTTCCATTTCCTACCCTGCCTTTTTATGTCTTTTTTTTTGTCCTTGCTGTGTTCCATCATACTTTCACTTTTCTTTCTTTAAGGAAGAGACCACACACCCTATGAATGACCTCACATCTATGTACTATCTATTTTTTTTATTTTTTTTGAAAGGCCTACTATGTACCATCTATTATACTATACTATATGCATTTTCCCTTGGGGCTTGCTCTCCCATAACATAACAATTCAATTAATTAACTTACAAACCTCTTTCATTTATAATCACATTAGTTGGTATTTGATTTGATTCACTTAAAACAGTTTTTTAACGGTGACTTTCATATGAGTGACCCAATGTCACACTGCCTAATTGGCAGCCCTTGCCAAGGTGTGCCCCAGACTACGTTGTCTTAACTAGGTTCGCGCTAGTGTATCAGATTTGGTTACGGCATTCACCTAAAAACCGTACTGCTCCACAATTAAACAGTTAACACAAAACCTCTTTATAAAGTTGTCATGTCTACTGTACTTACGTTATTTTAGTTTTGTATTTTAAGAACCTTTGAATTGTAAAAGTAAAACTTTAATGTGACAAAGGTTTTAGTTTTTTAAATTTGTTAGATTTGTATAATAGCGTACGATGTGGTTATATCCTTAAGGGGGCATGTAATGATATTTGGCATTCAACTCAGTGTTGGGATGACTGGTGGGATGGTGTGGTGATGGTGTGGACAATGCGCCCGGGATGACTGTCAAGTCACGGTTTTTGTTTTTATTTTTTCATTTGTCTTCTAAATAAACAAATAAATAAAAACCATTTATATTAATAAAGCCATAACATTACATAAAATTAAAAAAACTACTAAAAAATAAATAAAAAAACATTACACTACACATTATATTGTTGCCTCTTTTGTTATTTCATTTCTTCAATCAGGACCTTCGAGGTGATCGATATTCATTGTAAAAGAATACATATCCTCTCGCCTTTCTTTAATCGCTTCTTTCTCCAGTTTTAGATTTTTTTTCAAAAATAACCCAAAGCTTTATTCTTTCATCTAGCTTTTTGTTGCTACAAGAAGGAAAATGACCGGTTTAAGGTTAGAGATGTTTAGGGTTTAGAGGGTTCATATGATCTTGGATTAATCTGCACAAAGAAGCAAACACCGTTAGCCTCAACGCAGGAAGGGACCTCCTGCGTTCGGACTCCGGCGTGACAATAAGTAGTTGTTCATTTGGAGTTGGAAAAATATGAAGGTAAGAGTATTATAGTGAAAGAAATGAGTGTAAGTGAGTGTGTATGATGACAACTTTAAGGACCTCCTTATATAGGCATTGAACTCCCGCCAAGGAGCTCACGTAGAGCAACCATCCTATTATACGTGGTAAGTATTGACCCTTCTTCTTTATCCTTATAGAGAAGTCTTGCCCTTTTAGTATAAGTTCAGCCTTTTGCTACTTTTAAGTTCTGATCCATGCTGTTTGATGTGAATAACCTTGGTCATAGCAAAACTTGAAATACCTTTTTTGACTTTTCCATTAAATCATTGTTCGACTTTTTAGTCCTATGTTGCCCTGTGTTAGCTATTCAGCTTCCTACACTGCAGACGTTAACAAACAAACAGTCTTTTTCTTACAACTGCAAATTTTTGCTCCACCTATTCTCCTGCAGATGTCTACGTTACCTCTTGAAGAAAAGCACCTAAATCATTACCATATATAAATACTGATATCATGGATAACACAAGGACTATGTTTGTATTAATGTTACATATAGAACCAAAAATGCAGACTTTTTATTTGGAGTGTTGAGTATAAATATTTACAAACACACACTACTAATGAAACACCCACACGTGTATGATTCCATAATAATTGACCCGTCCATCTGATCTCTGATCTGCTCTCCTGCAAATTTATCAACTCGGTTTTCATCTCATCTCTCACACATACATTCATTCATTCATTCATTCCATTCATAAACCCACACAACACACACCCTTTTCAAGACCATTTTCCACCAGACTTCACTCATTAAACCCTTCAGTTAACACAGAGCATCAAAAACCATCCATTATTACTCTCTATCCACAAATGGGTTGTGGTCACACCCAAAAATTACTCTTCCATTTATTAACCATTTCCCTCCTCTTTCTCCTGATCACTTCTTTTACTCAAGGTTAATTTCTCTCTGACCATATTTCTATTTTCTTCCTCCTTTTTTTTGTCATTCATGAATTTGAGCATTCATTTTTTTAAACAAATGAGGTTAAGCGTTCAAGTCCCAGTCCCGCGCTTGACAATGGTGTACATTTATAAGTAAATTAGATTGTTGTTAAAAAGTAATAATATAATAATAATAATAATAATAATTTCTAACATGCTCTTTTTGTCATTTGTTTCAGGTAGAATGCTGGCCACTCATTCTCCGGTAACCAACTCCTCACTCTTGTTTTCTTTTACAAAGTGAAAACTTTTATATATGGTTAAAAGTTTATAAATATTTATATGATTTATTTATTTATATATATATTTTTGAAGGGGAGGTAGAGAAGACGATACTAAGAGGACAAATAGGATCAAGACCACCAAGATGTGAAAGAAGATGTGGGTCTTGTGGGCATTGTGAAGCCATTCAAGTGCCCACAACTCCACAAACAAAGACTGCAATAATAAATGGAGTCAAGAACCCAACACTAGAATATGCAAGAGGTGATTATAGCTCAAATTACAAGCCCATGAGTTGGAAGTGCAAATGTGGGAGCTTTATTTTCAACCCATGAGTTATGAATTGTTTATAAGTAATAATTAGTAAGTGTACATATAAGAAATATTCCCGGACCTTTAATTTATTTTCCTTTCCTTTTTTTTGAGTCCTGCTTTTTCATGAGGACCTGATTTTTGTAGTGTTTTATTATTATTATTATTATTGTTATTATTGATTTATCTATAATTAATTTGTCGTAAATAATATAAAGATTCGGTTATTAATGTTGTGTTGGGATTAGAAGTATTACGATAAAAATGATGAATTTAATCAACCATGTATTTAATAACAATAAATTGTGTATGTTTTATATATCTTCAAAATTGCTATTTTATTTGAATTTTATAACATTAAAGAATTAGTTTATGATGTAATTTTTTTTTCAACATCCAAACGAAGCTTTATACCATACCAATAAAATTACAATTTACATACATACATAGTATGCCCAATTAGCCAGTGATTACCTGGACAGAATCCCGTAATCACTTCCACATCCAGACCCAAAATAACATACGTCATTTATTACTTATTGATGTAATTAGTTTTTTAAAATGACATTTGTATTTATATTCATATTTAATTTTAAACGAAAAAACAAAAGGTTGGGTGTAGAGTTGGTGGTAACTTAAAAGAGAGTAACATGTTAATGATAAAATAAGAGAAGCTAGCGTGTAAGAAGAGGAATGATGGATATATCACACCGTTATCAACAGTAAATGACCATCTTTCTTAGTTTTTTTATAATTTTTTTATAAAGTATGTTTGTTCGTATTATTTTAAAAAGTACGAAAAAGGCATTTTATGAGTAAGTTTTTTATATATCTGGTGTGATTATTTAAGAACTAATATGACGTTGAGTGCAGTAAAAACTGGAAAGGTGAAAATAAATTGTTTATTTTTTTCCTCTCAGACTCACTCTTTTTTAGATTTTATCTACTCTCTCTCTGGAATATTTTTTATATTAATTATAATCAATATAATACGTTAAGTGTGTAATGTGATGTTACCTAGACCTTTGATTCATAGGGATTGGGGTGGTTTTTGTTTACTTGTGTTGCAAGTCATCGGATCTTCTGGGATATGGGTGAATATCTTTTACCATTTCCTATCCCGCTTTTTTCATGCTTTTTAACCTTTCTAATCATACTTTCCAGTCAGATTCCTTTAAATGTTACCTTAATGAAGTTCAATCTTTAGATCATAAGGGGCGGAGGGGGAAAGAGGATGAAACGTCTTGTAACACTTGTAGGGACTATGTGTACTGAATGATGAAAATTATGAGGAGCGGAATGAGGGGAGGAAATAATATTATTGTGTCTAAGATTAAAAAAAAAAAAGCAAACCAAGCACCCGCCACGTGGCCAAAACCAAGCGGGTGCTCATTGGTGGGTGCTTGGTTTATTGTTTAAAATTAATTAATCCTACAATTCCTATAAGTTAAGAGCATTCACAGCCCGTCCCCATCCTCAACCATATAATTTAAGGAAAAATGGTAGCTTTCTAAATTTGTCTCTCACCTTTTCAAAGTCTCTCACATCTCATTCCCCATTTATATCCTCTATAAGCTTTTTTTTATTATTATTTTCTTTTTTTACAACCAACATCAAACCACTCCACCTTCAATTTGTATTATTTTATTATTATTAAATGAGATGGGGAGGTATGGAAGACCCCATATATGGGGGCTCAACTTAGGTTTTTTGTAAATTTTAAAAATGGGGTATGGTAATAGGGGTTGGGATGGAGTGAGGTTTTGTGAGATTTTCTTAAATTTTAAGAATGGGGGAGGGAATAGAGGATGGGTTGTGAATGCTCTTAAAAGTGGAAGGGGTAATACAAAATGGTTTAATTAATTAGGGTAAATGTTTAGAACTATCTAGTTTGAATTGGTTTAATTAGTGCAAATAATGATGTGTAGTTAGGGGATAAAGGGTGTATGTAGAGTTTTTTTTCTAACAAGGACACCGCCCCCCCCCCCCCCCAAAGCCTTAGAAAACTTTGGCGAATGCCCTCTTTGGCAAAATCGCACAGAGCCTGGGTGAAACTTTTGATCTATCCCCCCGCCAAAAGGCAGTTATTGAATGCTTGCAGAGCCCCCATGCCCAAGATTTCCTAAATGTTATCCCAATCGAAGGTTTGGGCCAAACCATGTCTAGGGTTGAATACAGGGCAATTCTTAAATATCGTTTGATGACCCCCATGTACCATGAAGATGAAGTCTGTCCGATTTGTCGTAAGGCATGCTTGGACAAATATGGGGAACATGCGGTTCATTGTAAGGAGTTGCCTGGTTTCAAATATAGGCATGACTGGGTCCGGGACGTTCTTTGGGACATTTTAAGAATGGCTGGGATCTCAGCCAAGAGGGAAGCTCCTGTGAATTTCCTCTCGGACCCCGCTGACGGGAGATCCACCCTACGTCCAGCAGACCTGCTTGTCTTTGGGTGGGCCGGGGGAAACACGCTTGCGTCGACCTAACAGGTGTATCTCCTCTGGTTGGTTTGAGGGATAGTGGTTTTTTAGCAGGGCAAGCTGTGCGGAAAGCAGAGGCGAAGAAAATTGAGAAGCATGCTAAAGCCTGCGAGGAGAACCAACACGTTTTTGTTCCCCTGGCATTTGATACATTTGGCTCTTTGGCGCCGGAAGCCATCCGTTTCCTGACTAGAGTCCAACGGGTTATTCATAGCAGTGTCTCGACTCCGGGGGGACATGGGTTCGTTTTTAGTAGGTTAGGGTTTGCTATCCAGAAAGGGGTGGCGGCGCAGCTTGTTGCCCGCCTGCCCGCTATCTTGATGTAATTAGTTGCGTTTTTTTTGTTTATGAAATATTTATTCTCAAAAAAAAAAAAACTGATTTTAATCAATCCTATACTACCACATCACTTCACTGATTTACTTCACTGAAACACTTTTTTGGAGGCAGCACTCAACTAATTCTTTTAGAGAGAATTACACAGATTGTCCTTTAGTTTTATCTGAAATTGCATCCTTTGTCCTTTTTTTGAATTTTTAACTCCCTATGTCCTTTCTTTTATACACTTGTTACACCCTATGTCCTTTAGGGTAACTTCTGTTAAAAAACTCCGTTAACTCAGTCATGTGCCCCTCACGTGAGGGGCAATCCTGTCTTTTCACCCTCAAAAGGACAATATGTGTACTAATAATAATAATAATAATAATAATAATAATAACACTTTATCGGAACAATTTTCTTGACTTTCATCATCAGGGGGTTGTTTTCATATAACAATTTTCTTGACTTTCATCATTAGGGGTTGTTTTCATATAATTTTTCCTTTAATTCCCTTATGTGTGTTGTCAAGAAAGTTACAGATTTCTTTAAATAAATTTCTTAATGTTGGATATCAAGAAAGTCAGATTTGTTTAGATCTATTTCTGTTCACAGACAAATTTCAAGAGAGCTAGGGAGATAACGAAATAGAGATAGAGAGAAGTAGCTGAAATAACGAAATAGAGATAGAGATCAGTAGCTGCTAGAGAAAGGGATCGACAGAGATGTAAGGTCGTAGAAGACGGTGTTGTAGAGGGGAAGAAACTTGGTGCCGGCGATAGCTTGGTTCGCTTATGGGGAAACAAAGGTGGGTTCATGTCATGATGTCAGCGGTAGTTGGTGGCCGAAACCACCACCTGGCCAGCACCCTAAAGCCACCGTAATCAAACCACACCCTCATCTGGTACCATCACCACTCAACAACCAACTTCCATCTATCACCAATGACAACAACCATAACCAATCATCACCATAATTATTAGAAAAGAGGGGTTTTACCTCTCAGACCAGATCTGAGCCAAATCGGAATTCCTCGTCACCGTTAATCGTCTCTGTTTGTTGGTAGTTCAGGAGTGGAGGCGGCGGCGCTACCGAGTACCGAGCACCACCACCGTCGCTTCTCTTTTCTTTCAGCTTTCTCTCTCCCTCTCACCATTCCTTTCTCTCTAGAATCATTAGGTGGAGTGTGCGTGTTGTTCGTGATATGGTAGCAGGGGTAGCAGCGCCGCCGTGGCTCAGCCACTGTATAAACATTATTATTATCATTATTAGCACAGGAAGCAAAAGGGGATGTTTTTATTAATGTTGAGGATCAAGAAATTTTGTGTAATGGTGAGAAGCTTGATGATCATGGGAAGGAAGATGATAATGAGTGAAATGACATGTTTACCCCTCACGTGAGGGGCACATGACTGAGTTAACGGAGTTTTTTAACAGAAGTTACCCTAAAGGACATAGGGTGTAACAAATTGATAAAAGAAAGGACATAGGGAGTTAAAAATTCAAAAAAAGGACAAAGGATGCAATTTCAGGTAAAACTAAAGGACAATCTGTGTAATTCTCTCATTCTTTTATTTATTAGTTTCGTTTAAATTCAAAAGGTAACTGTTATTTTAATTTTCAAACCGTAATTAATTTTCTAACCGTTACAACCTAATGGTTGCATTTTTTACACCTATAAAACCTCATAACTTCTAATACCAAAATCACACCAAAACCGGTTATCACTTTAATCATATCGTAAAAATGGTCCCGTGGAATGTAAATGAGGAGATCGCATTAGCGAGGGCGTATTTGGAAGTGAGAAACACAAATCATTCTGCCAGTATACGGAGAGATTCATTTTGGAACAACGTGTCGGTGGAATTCAATCGAATAACCGGTACAAATGACTGCAACAAGGATTCGCTCGTAAGTAAGTGGCATGATCTTTTCACCAAATGTAACCGATGGAATGCCCTCTATGAAGCCACGATTAAGCGGCACCATAATCTTCAAGAAGACATTGCAATCCTGGCCACGCGCCGCGTCTATGTGAATGCAAACGGGAGTAACTTCAACCATGTTGCAGCATGGCGATTGTTGCGCGATAGGTTTAATGTTTAATGTTGTTTAATGTTTAATGAAATTAACCCCCAAAAGAAAAAAATTAAAGTTAAAAATTAACAATCAAAATGCAAACATAATTGACCTAATTAAAACATTAATTAAACATAAACATAAACCTAATTAAAATACAACTTAAACATAGCTAACAAAAGAAAGAATACGCAATTGACTCGGGTGAAAAAACGTCACGATCACTATCATGTCCGTCCGACATCTCGTATTGATATCCCTCACTTTCGGGTGTCCGGCAATACATTTTTTCATCCGAATAAATTACATATTCGGCCCCTGGATCAGTTTCATAACTTTCGTCCAGAGGGTTTTGTACCGTAACTGGTGGGTACTGCACTATAGGAGGATTGGCACGTTCCGGCACTCTTACAACATCTTCAACCCGTATTGCTCCTAGTTTTTGTAGAGCCATTGTGTAATCATATGCGTAAATCAATTCTTTCGTGGACAAATCGTCAGGATCTTGTGGCTCGTAATATTCAAATGTTGGGAGAGGCTGTGTAGTCAGTGGGTGTGTAGTTGGTTGATGTGTTGGTGTGTTGTTGGTGGGTGTGTAGTTAGTTGATGTGTTGGTGTGTGTGTAGTTGGTTGGTGTGTTGTTGGTGGGTGTGTTGTTGGTGGGTGTGTAGTCGGTGGGTGTGTAGTTGGTTGATGTGTTTAAGGGCGGGATGATCGTTGTCGACGATACGTATTCGGAAACATATTGCCACCACCCATATTCAAAGATGTAGTATAAAATTGTTTGTGTAGATACGGTCTTAATATATGGTAAAAATATAAAAAGCGGTCATAATATAAAAAACGGTCAAAGAAAAAAAAAACGTTGGTAATTAATTATTGGTCAAAAAATATGACTGTTTTTAACTTACTAGCACGGTAAAAAGAACTAGAAATTGGGGACCCTATCAGCACGGGTGGCGGCTATGACATCCGTCACCTTTTACTTTCACCTTTGTACGACTTCAATCCTTCATGTTTGTTTGTTTGATATTTCTAGTACTTGTAATCTTCGATATTTTTGTTCAATAATAAAAGCCCATTATTCCTTTTCATTTAATTATTACATCGCGCAATTATATATAGCTATTTATGAAGTTTGTTATGTTTCTAGCGTTTAAAAAAAATATTTACGCCTTTTATACGTTGTATTGGTTCGATATTAAAGGATTAAGGAACTCGAGGATGCGTTTAAAACTTAAAAAAAAAAATAGTTGCTTTTAACCAGGTTCGAACCTGGGTACACAGCAAAGTCAAAGCCTTAACATACATAACCAACACCACTCCACCATTCTGGTTTAGTTAATAATATTTGACACACATCTATTATCTATTAATATATATAAAAGAATTGAACATTGCTGACGTGGCGTGCAATGGTGGCTTCAACCTCTCAATGAAATTGCCACGTGGCATCATAATTGAAAGATTTTAGTGTTTTTGAATTTTCTTTAAACCCTAATCCTTTTACCATTCTATTCTCTACATTCTTTATCTCTTCCATAATTCTCTCACAAAACAAATCTACTTATATTTTAAATAACTATTATTATAAATTCAAATATTTTATTAAGATATGGCTATCTTCAAAATAAAATAAACATATTTACCTTCCATATTATATTATATCAATCCCTTTTTCCCTCTACAACCCTAGAATCCTAATCGAATCTCCATCTACGTGAACAACACAAATCCACTAAATCCACTTTACTTCGTACTTTTGTTTGTTTATGTGATATTGTTTTTTTATTGTACGCCGTAGGGGATTGGCGGTGGTCGGTTCCGCTGGGTTTCAAAATTTAATTTCAAATCCAATTTCTATAACAATTAAGAGCTTTTAATGTTAAGTTTTTATCCCATTTGCCTTATATGGATTTTCTTCCCCTTCATCTGTATAACGCTATGTTGTGCTTTGGTATGTTTTATTAAGGATTATTTGGAATAGATCAATTTAGTGTGCTTCATCATGGTTTCGAAACTAACCTGCTCATGGCAATAAAACAACACAATGTTATGATTGGCTAAAACAAATAAAAACCACCTTAAGTAAAACAATATTAGAATTATGGTGTTAGCATTGGATTTATAGATTGTTTTAGGTTAGGTATTGAATATTGATATTAGAATTATGTATTTTTTTAGCCTTTGTGACATGTATTAATATTAGAGTTATACATTGTTTTAGGTTATGTATTGAATATTGATATTAGAGTTATGCATTTTTTTAGCATTTATGATAGATGTTAATATTAGAGTTATACATTCTTTTAGGTTAGGTATCAATATTAGTATTGTGAGACTTGGTACATAGATGTGATAAGTTTTTTAATGGTTACAACTTCCAACTTAAATGATTGTTTAGTTGATTAGGTTAAGAATTATAGGAGTCATTAGAGATTGATGAGTTTTTAAATAGTTGTAGCTTACATAAGTGATTGTTTAGATGATTACTGATTAGGTTTTAGGTTAGGGAATATATGGACATGCAGTGATTGAGAGATTTTGTGGTTAGTTAACTTGAGCCATTTGCAATAGGTTATCACGCAGTGAATTTTTTTTAACTAAGATTGATTATGTTTAAGTTATTTACTCTTTTCGTGATTTGAGTTTTCTTCTTTTATCATTTTTTATTAAGTCATATTAAAATTTTCAACCCCGGGACCTTCCCGGGGTAATCAGCTAGTTAAACTTATAATAATCCTCTCTGCACACCAACTTCCAAATCATATCTACCTTCCATACTTACGAATTCCTTGATTGATACGCGTTTGAGCTGTCAATTGACCGATTAAAAGCCATTTATAACCTTCCAAAACAACAAATATTGAATCTTTATATATACTCGTTCTTTGCTCGATTAAACTTGCATACAGATTCATACATATGCGACTGAAAGAACCTCTCAAAAACCTCTCGTTTGCGGGCCTTCAATCCTTCAGAATCAAGTCTTTTTGTCCGAAACTTGGTGCTCAGAATTCGTCCTCGCTCGGTACACTATAATCTTATATTTTTTATGCTTTTGATTCGGATTTTATCAAGGAATAAAAGCCCTATAATATCTATTGTTAATTGTATCGAATTAAGGTCTAATTGAGTCGATGATGGATTAGGGTTCTAATGGTTAAATGGGGATTTTTGGTTCTGCAGGTTTTAAAATAAAAAATTTCGAAACTATTTTAAGGAACAAACACATACCCAGACCAGTTGGTCTGGGCGTGACCTTGCACAGGTCTGGTCAGGGGATCAAATCCTGGGCTGGCCGATTTTGTCTTTTTTTTCAGCTTTTCTTTATATATATATTAAATAAATGCAATTAATTATTAAAAATAGCAAATCTGGTCCAAAAATTTTATAAAAATTATTCTAGCTTCACAAAACTCTAAAGTTTATGTTTTTAATTTTATTTTTTTCGAAAAATATTATTTATTATTTTAATGTATTTATTTTGTTTAAATCATAATTAATTCACAAAACATTCATTTTTAATCATTTTAATACCAAAATTTTTGTGGAGTTATTCCTGACCATATAAAACCTTATACGAATTTTATTTTCTGTAAAAATATAATTTTTACCCGTTTTTTACAATTTATGTAGATTTAATTGATTTAATTCAATTAAATTCTGTTTTAATTAAAAATAAGATGGAAAATAATTTATTAAATTATTTCTCACTTATAACACATCTAAACCACTGTTAAAAAAATGAAAATAATGTTTTTTGCACTTTATTTGTATTTATTTCCTAATCATTTCATTATTATTAATAATAAATCAATATAAATTACTAGAATATCAAAATTTCGAGTTTAAAAATTCTGGAATATATTTTATATATACCAGAATAAACTTGACTTAGAATTTTTATATTTATTTGGTTTATTATTTTTTTTCACTTTGATTCTTATTTATTTAATTAAAACAAATTAGGGTTTAATTCAAAAACCCTAAAATCCCTATCGTTCGGTAGGATCAAATCCCCGTGCACACTGTGAGTATATCTTTCCCCTTTTTACTGATTTACTCTTTTGGGGTGAACCATGTACCATTACTATTAAACTTACGTATACTCTTCATAACGCAATGTGCTTCATGATATGTTTTGTGTGAATTGTATGAACGATTTGTCAAAGTCATTAACCTTTGGGCCGCACCTAACAATGAGTAGTACTACGAATTATATCCCTTGATTGACTTACGTGAACGAGTTAAGTCCTTGGTCATTGTTATGGTTTTTATTGAACGATGTGTGAACGATTATTGAACTATGTGAGGCTTGATTTTGACCCTTTTACATATTACAAATATCATAGCACATAAATTGCGAATTACTATTTGAACTAAATAGATATGCTCACCAATACATTATATGTGGTGACAAAATATTTTGTACATGTTTCAGGTGCAGTTTGATCAAGTTTTGCTTTACACGCTTAGGTTTTTGGACCTAGGGCTTTAATAAAATTGAACTTTGTTTATTATGTTCTGTGTTACTTTAAGACAATTTGTATTTTGGTTTGAATAATGGAATTGTTTTGATAATTATATTTACATATTAGTCCATGTGCTTTTGAACAATCGTCACTACGTGACACCTTGATGATTCCGCCGTCGGTTGGGGTGTTACAGCGGCGGTATTATTGTGCTAGTAGTAGGGTACCCGTGCCCAATTCTAGGGGCGCCCTTTCCCCCTTAGTATTAGATTATTATTGCTATAAGTATTTGAGTATGATTAGTGTAGTTATTTTAGTATAAATAGAAGTCTAAGTTAATGTTTTCAATTGTCATTTTTCATTGTTAGTTTGTTTGGTTGAATAGAAAGAGTCATGAGTTCGTCCCCTTAAATATCTTGTGCTTGGGTTTGATTTAAATTCTAATTGTTTGGGCCAAGCTTAAACCGAATTTATTAGATTCTTTTTAGAAATTGCTTATGTTACAACTTTTATAACTTAAGTAAATTGAATAATGTTCTTCGTTTTACAACCATTGAGTCACTCATCAGTAAGTTAAAAAAAAGAGTAAATTACCAAAACCGTCCCTGTGGTTTAGCCAAATTTGCCACTCCAGCCCAATCTTTTAAAAATTGCTTGAACAGTCCCTGACTTTTGAGAAAATAGGCCAAAACCGTCCAACGACTTAACCCAGTTAAGTTTTTGATGTTAAGTCAGGGGCAATTTGGTCAACTCACGTATAAATTCATTTTCATCCCCATTGTCTTCTTCCCTAATCAGACCACCACTCACCACCATCTTCACCTTTCACCACCACCACCACCACCACCACCACTATCCACCATCTCCTCCACCTTTCACCACCATGAGCAAACACATTAGTAGAAGAATCTTTCTTGAGCATAAACTGTAGTTTTATCATCCTCAGACATCACATTAGTGTTTGTGAATAAAATAGAGATAAGAAACTGATATGCGATGAGTTTTTAAAAAATTAACAAATCTCATAACAACTCCCACCTGTAAAGATTTATTTTAAGGTTTGTGACTTCTTTAATAGAATTTACTTGAAATATTATATTCATATATGCTTTGTCGTAAAAAATAAAAAGAGTAAATTACTAAAACCGTCCCTGTGGTTTGGGCCAATATGCTTGTCCAGTCCAATATTTTAAAAATTGCATGAGCACTCCTTGATCTTTAAGAAAATAGGCCTAAACAGTCCAACGACTTAACCTAGTTAACTTTTCTAAGTTAACTCAGGGGCATTTTCATCCAATCGTCTAAAAATTTATAACCAGCCTTCCCTTTCTCGTTTATAACCCTGATTTAATCCCTTTTCTTCCCCAATTCACTATAAACCCTAAATACGATTGAATCCATTTTATAACCCTGATTGAATCCATTTATAACCCTGATTGAATCCATTTTCTCACCCAATTGAAGACCCAACACTATAAACCTTCCACAGCAGGTCGTCTTCTGCAGGTCGTCTTATTCTTTTTCTTCTTCTGATTTACTGTGTAGGTATGTATGTCATCACTGATTTAGGGTTTAGATTTATTGTGTAGGTATGTATGTCATCACTGATTTAGGGTTTAGGTATGTATGTCATCACTGATTTAGGGATCTATGTATGTCTGTACTAATTTAGGGTTTAGGAATGTATGTACTAATTTACAGCTGCATTGTTGATTGTTGACTGATGATGATCCATTGTTCATATTAAAGTTGCACTGTTGATTTTCGACTGATGATGATCCATTGTTCATTTATTAAAACTGCATTGTTTATCTTGGTCAACCTTTTAAATGTAAAGATGATATGGTGATGAAAATACTGATTTACAGATGCCCTTGTTGATTATTTAGAGCTGAATTGTACATTATTTACAGCTGGATTGTTGATTATTGACTGCATTGTATGCCATATTGTTGCAGGTGCAAACATCCAGTTGTTATGATGACTGACAAACCTTCTAGTTCCAGTTCTCATGTTGATGACTCTGAGAGTTTAACTGATGATGATCAAACTGGAGATCCACCTTTTTATGTTGGTCAAGCCTTTAGATATAAAGATGATTTCAAGATACGTGTTAAAAACCATGCCGTGTTTGACAGGAGGCAAGTAGTGATTGTCTGGAATGACAATGTCACCTTTCGTGTGGTGTGTAAGGGTATCAGTCCCCAAATGACTAGATAAGACTGGGTTTTGAACATTGAAAGGGGCAAATCTAAAGGTGCACGGATTGTGAAATCCTTAAACATGGACCACAAATGTCAGCTAATGAGGGATGTTAGGTTATGGTATGGTCAGTGGAAGGAGAGCAAGAGAACTTGCAACAGGAAGAGGAAGAAAGACAGTAGCCCTTCTAGTTAGTAGGTTATGTTAATGGTTTGTTGTAGTTTAAGTACTTACGTTGTGTTCCCGAGTTCATTTAAGAGGGGAAAGGAAAGGAAAGGGAGAGAAAGAAAAAAAATGTGGGTGTTCCCGAGTTTTTTTTTTATGAAGGAAAGGAAAGGAAAATGAGGAAAATGTGTGTTCCCAAGTTTTTTTTTAAAAGGAAAAGAAGGTAAAAGAAGAGAAAACAAGCTAAAATTGTATCCTTCCAATTTGGAAGGAAATAAAAGGAGAGAAAAGGGAAGGAAAAAAGAGGAAAAGAAAAGAAGGGAAATCCCATCCTTTCTTTTCTTTTCCCCTGTTTAGTGAACTCGGGAACATAGCGTTATGGAATGACAATGTGACCTGTATGTACTTTTTTTGTTAGAATCTTTTGTATTCGGATATGTTGACTTTGTTACAATCTGTTGTATTCGGATATGTTGACTTTTAAATGTTATGGATATGTTGTGTGTCTATGCAGTTTTGTATGTTGTGTTAACTGCTTTATGTTGGCAGTAGAATATTTATAAGTCAATTGCTGACCCAGACCCATTTGGAAGTCAACTGCAGCTTTTTATGATGTGTGTTAACTGTAGGTCCAACCCATATTTACACACATATATGCAGGTCAACTACAGGTGAACTGCTGCAAATATGCAGGGTCTGTTTGACCCATTTGAAAGCACACTTTTGCATATTCTGTGCGTATATGCAGTATGACCCATTTGGGTGGATCAAGTCAACTGCACATTTGTCATGGGTCATTAGAAACTTCAAATGGGCCATGGGTCATCAACAACTTTAAATGGGTCATGGGTCATCAGGAATGACATATATATATATATGCACTAAAGTAAATGGGTCAACTGCACATATATGCACACCTATATGCAGTTATATATGATCAAGTAAATGGGTCAACTACTGATATGCAATAATATAGCCAAACCACATTTTACACATATCATTAACCAAACCACATTTTACATACAAAAAACATCAAGTTCAAGCCATCAATTTACATACCACATCAACTTACCATTGTTTATCATACCAAAAGACTTAACTACTATGAGCTTAACCTACTAACACACCTACCTACTTCCAATGACAGTCATCATCTGGACAGTAGGGTGAATATAATGGATCATACTCCCCTTCATATGGATCATGGTACCAATCATCATCTGCCTTTGTGTTGCGATAATCAAATGCCCGCTTCAACACATCTGGATCAATATCTGCAATTGGGTCAACATGCTCAATCTCCTTCTTAACCTGCCCAAAAGGATCATTCTCAATCTGCTCAAAATGATCATCCTCAACCTGTTGCCAAAGCTGATCAAAGACAAGTATGTTTTTTAATGCATCATAGTCAGGATCAATATGCTCAACATATATATCAATTGATTTCCCAGTTTCAGCAATCTTGTTCAAAACGCGCACATTACTGTCATTTAACAGTGGTCTTAAACCCAGTCCCAAGTCTTCACTGGGCAACCTAAAGAAAAACCTAAAGTCGTCATCCTGATAATAACCAAGTTCTACCAGCATGTCACACAAGGTGATTATAGAGAAATAATCAGAATTGACCTCATCAATCTAGTTAACCTTCCCGTTAACGTACATCATATTTACTTCTGTTGGATCACTAAACTCCCCACCATGATGAATTTTAATTGAAAAACTTTCGGTAAAGTGACCTGCATTGTTGGTTGTTAACCAAAATTTCAGCTTGCATATTATGATCAATAACAATTCTTATAACAAAGCAGTAGCATAGCATCAGGTGCAGTATCAAACATAAGAATAGTAGCAATCTTTGCAACACAAGAAAAGATAGTTCAATCAATCAACCAAGCTTTACTAAAACCCAAATTAACTTCCATAAAAAGATCACAAATAAAAGGACTTTCATTTGGATTTTCACAAGTTGCAATGTACTCAGCTTACACACTAGTTCTGTTCTTTGAAGCTTACCTAGTGATCAATAACAATTCTTATAACAAAGCCAGTAGCATAGCATCAGGTGCAATGTATGTCAATTTTTTTTTTAATTTTCAGCTTGTTTAATAAACAGTGGGTTTAAATGTAAGATGTGGATCGATTGACTTACCGTGCTGTTCTTCAAGATTGACTTCGTCTTCCCCAGTTCGTACAAACCATTGTGTCATCTTCCTCTTCTTACGTTGTTGAATTTCCATTTATGTGTGTGTTTGGAGGGAAATCAGGGAAATCAGAGAAGAAGAAAGGAGGTGGAGGGAAAAAATGGAGGGAAACAACTTATAAAGGAGAAGAGAGAGTGGGGAAGACTGGTTATAAATTTTTAGACAATTGGACGAAAATGCCCCTGAGTTAACTGAGAAAAGTTAACTGGGTTAAGTCGTTGGACTGTTTTGGCCTATTTTCTCAAAGATCAAGGAGTGTTCATGCAATTTTTAAAAAATTGAACTGGACAGACATATTGGCCAAAAACACCAGGACGGTTTTAGTAATTTACTCAAATAAAAATGAAAATAAATCTCAAAAAGTTATGAATTATTACAGAACAATTATTTGAATATCTACTATTAGAAAGGGAAGAAATGTTGTGTGGACAAAAATAGGCATGGAGAAGTAAGATCGATGGGATCTTTCATCAACAACCGCCCCTCTTATTTTGTCCTTTTATGTCCTTTACCTTTCATTCTTAACCACCCCCAAAATTCAACTATTTAACCATTTCAAAAGATTATGCTATCGTTTGATTAAGGTTATGTATGATTATTGGTTGGACTAAAAATTTTAAATTATTACACGGCAGATATAAATAACCATAAGTTTCATACCATAACTTGGATACCAAATTTTATTAACTTCAAATATCAAATGCGAAGTTTGCAAACACTTTTTATTTGTTTACAACACTTTTATTGAAATTATATTATATTTAATGTATGAATTTATTATTATGTATAATAAAATCTGAAAATAACATACATGACAAGGGTTAGGATGATATACACAGTGAAAAAAAGGAAGTCGTAAAAAGAGTATTAAACGGACTCCGATTAAACTCATTCAAGCGGCATTAGAACCGTCTTATCGAACCCTACAACGTTAGTTTTTAGGTCTTCGTTTTTTGGGGTTTTAGCTTGCAGTTTTTAGAATATGCGTTATATCATTGTGTCTTTTATGTACCATTGTGTCTTTTTCTTATTTTCATCATTGTGTCATTTTTTCAATTCATTGTGTCTTTTTTTCTTCAGCATTGTGTTATATTTTTTGGAACTGTGTTATATTTTGTGGCTCATTGTGTCATATTTCATGATCTATTGTGTTATTCGTATCCTTCTCATTTTTGTTACACTATGTAGAATAACTCAACCCTTTCAGGGTTAGGATCAAATACACAAGACATTTTTTCTAGGAATGGTGAGAAGGATTGTGGTCCATTGATCTTATATTTGAAGGGTTAGATTAGTTTGTTTGATAAAAATAAATACTCCCTCCGTCCCAATTTAAATGTCATCCTTTTCTTTTTGGTTTGTCCCAAGTTAAATGTCTCTTTCCAAAAATAGAAATGTAATTTCCAGTTTTGCCCATAAAAGACAAAACACAATCACCACTTTTGAGGATATTATTGTCATTTTACCAAATACAAACAAAAAAATTTCTTAAAATGTGTGTTTTTTGGAAGTGAGACATTTAAATTGGGACGGAGGGAGTAATAAATTAGAGGAAGGGCATAAAAGGAAAACCACATTTGTTGACGTTCTCTCTCCACATGCAATGCACATGTCAATTTCCCCCATCATTTTAAAACGTCTATAACTTTTTCATACGATATTTTTTTTTTGAAAAAAATTTCACAATATTAACGAGCGTTTTTTATCTTTAATATGAGTACCACATTGCTACATTAAAATTAAAAAAAAATCGTGGTCTTCTTCATTGTGTCTTATACTCGTTAAATGTGTTATAGTATGCACGTGTGCTTTGTAAATATGTTATTTATGTTTTTTAGTCTACACATGATTTAACTTTGTCCATTGTGTTTTTAGTATGTTTTCCATTGTATTTTACGCAAATGAGTTTTGTATTTATGGTGTACATTGTGTTTTATTATGTTGTACATTGTGTTTTATTATGTTGTTCATTATGTTTAAGTTTAATATTCATTGTGTTTTAGTCTTCTGTTCATTGTGTCTTTAGTATATCGTCCATTGTGTTTTATTAGACTGTTCATTGTGTTTTATACCCCATTGTTCATTGCATATTTAATACCCATTGTGTTTACGTTATCTCCATTGTGTCTTACGCAGCTGTGTTTTCGACTTTTTTTTCCCAAAAGTATTTATTGTGTTTTAATCTTCTATTCATTGTGTCTTTATTATGTTGTCCATGGTGTTTTACGTAACTAGGTTTTTGACTTTTATTTTTCAAAAGTATTCATTATGTTTTATTCTTCTGTTCATTGTGTCTTTAGTATGTCATCCATTGTGTCTTACGCAACTGGGTTTTCTATTTTTTTTTTCAAAAGTATTCATTGTGTTTTAGTCTTCTGTTCATTGTGTATTTAATATATCGTTCATTGTGTTTTATTAGACTGTTCATTGTGTTTTATACCCTATTGTTCATTGAATATTTAATTGGTACTCATTGTGTTTTACACTCCATTGTGTCTTACGCAACTTGGTTTTTGACTTTTTTTTCAAAAGTATAACAATATGGTACTCATATTAAAGATAAAAAGACGCTTAATTTTATGGTATAATTTTTTAAAAAAAGATGACGTATAAAAAAGTTACGGGCGTTTAAAAATGAAGGTGGAAATGACATGTAACTTGCATGTACATATTCTTTTGACAAAATTACTCTTCCCACTTTTTTTTTAATCCTTTGAACACGTGTCATTTTCTAATGGCTTCCCACCCTTCTCATTTTTTGTAGCCTTTGTAGAATAACTCAACCCATCTTTTTCATGTGTTTTGGATTAATAGTTATGTACATCCATGTATATATATATCGATTGTGGTGAGGACGCATGACACTTGGTGATGTCATCCGCACCCTTTAATTCCTGCAAAAAAATTTAGATTATAAATATCCAATTAACCTAATATTTATTAATATATATTTTTTATCTTTATCTTTATTATTACTTCACTATATAATAAATAAAAATCTTAAAATTATCTTATTTCTCTCTCATATAAAATAATATTATTAAATTATAAGTTCACGTTTATCTCTTATTTATTTAATATACATTTTCATTTCTATTTACTTCATTAAAATTGTTGGTTTCACATGTTATAGTACATTAATTTATATACCATATCATAACACATATTTTGTCTTAATATTAGATTTGTCTATCTCAAAATCTCCTTGTTATGCTTTATAAGGTAGTTTCGGTATAATTAATATCAAATTCTATTATATAATTAAAAGCAATAAATATTACATGGCATTCAAAGAGGGCATCATCCCCCTTAAATGTGTCATGTGACATTAATTGATTTTAAGAAAAAAAAAATTAAAAACAAGATTGAATTTTTCTCTCATGTTTTCATCCATAATTTTTAAACGTTAATATCTTTTATATACGAGAGTTTTTAAAGAAAAAATTACACCAAATTAACGAGCGTTTTATTATCTTTTCAACGAGTACTATAGTGCTATATAAAAAAACAGAGAAAAATTTTTAGTGGGGTTTTGTTCATATAAAAAAAATACGAAGTGTTCAGGTAATTCATTAATCATGTATAGGCAAGTCACTAATTATGTTCAAATTTGTAAATATGAATTCTATTTTCAGCATGTGTTAGCATTGAAGTTGTACATTGTTTTAGGTTATATATTAATATTAGAGTTATACATTGTTTAAAGTTAGGCGTTAACATCGGAGATACATTGTTAATTGTTTTTGTTTATGTACTACCCGAAGCTTTCCAGTATGTAACTGTAAAGTACATCATTCTATTTAATATGTAAAATTGATATGTCATATTAGATTTCTCAACTCCGGGACATTCCCGAGATATAAAATAGTTAAAATATAAAAGATTTACTACCCTTCAAGTTAATTCAAGATTCTTTCAAAACGTCTTTTTAATCTTTTTTATTTCTTAAACAATGTCTAAAAATGCTTTTGTGTATATATGCTCAAAATATTTCTATTTCACGTCTTTAGAATGATATAAGCCAGTGGAATAAAATATGATAGAGTAGTACAAATTGACATGTAACAATCACATGAATGATGTAGCACCATCACCCTCCAAAATCCTAGAAACCAACTACATCCATAAGTCTCTTTCTTATTTTTATATGAATTTTTCATATTTGTTTTTTAATGTTTATATAACCGTATCGGTTACGTCTTAATGTTCCCCTACTAAAAGCGTTTGAAATCAAAATAGGATTACTCGATATATGATTTATAATTTAAATTATATATAACTACTTTAAAACAAATTACTCAACTACTTTATATTTTGGTGTGCCTTTAAGATAACCAAAGCGCAAAGTATATGAATCTATAAATGGCATTTTGGAAGAAAAAAAACTTTCTAATCCAGCCATCCAGTGGCGAAGCTTGGAGATCGAATCGGCGGGTGCCGGAAGATCAAATCGGTGGGGGCTGGACTCAATTCATATAAAAATTACCTACGAAAATCACAAAATTCCATCACTGCGCCAAAAAACGGCGGGGGTCAGGGCATCCTCGGGCCTCCACTATGCTTCGCCCCTGCAGCCATCGATCTGGTTTGTGAGTTCAAATAGGCCTACCTAACGAACACGAATGAAGGTGGTTCAAGAGTACTTAAGCAGACTGGTTTTCTAGACAGTTTATAATCCAACCGTTCGGTCCAAACAAGATACGACAACAACTTTTATTTAATTAAAGTCGTATAAGGTTATTTTATGGTCCCCAAATTTGAAAGAGCAAGCTAAACATTACGAGATGAGCATAGTGAGGGCGGGAGGGGGCCAAGCCTCAGAAGTTCAAGTTTCAGGCCCTTTCATTTAGAGGATGTAACTTGTTTGTAGTTGGACTCCTCCCATCCAATGGCCTAAATATAATGTATGTTTTACAACTCCAGATAAGCTAAATGAATATAGACTCAATCGTTAACTTGAAACAACCACAAATATTTTAGATGAAACAATGATTAAATATTTATCTAAAGTTTAAACGTATCCCTCATGTCAAATACAAATATAGGCTAGTCAGAGAATTGGGCTTTGACCTACTCTAACCAAAGTATCCAGACCCACACTAATATTGGTCTCATCCATCAGGCCTTTTGAGTTGTGGCCTGGGCCTGGGGGTGGGGGGTAACTCAGACAAGTGGGTAACAAATTTACAATGACCTGTGAGTTATTTTTAGTTGGTGTCTGGACGACTGGACAACTTTTCTGTATTGATTATTAAGTTAACTAGTTTTTTTTTTCCCGCGCGCGTTGCGGCGCGCAGCGGGTAATGGAATAGTAACTAACGGTTAACTCCGTTAGTTACTATTGCTAAGATGGTCAACATACGCGCGCGGGAACGGACTTTTGGGTGTGCTAAGGCGAACAACCATGCGAAGTAACACCAATAGCGCACATCACCGATGTATGGAACAGTAAAAAGCGAACCAAAAGTAGACGTCGGTGTTAGGTAGTATAAGTTGACGGAGTTGGATAGTAAATTAACGGATTTGAAAAGCAACTTAACGGAGTTTGATAGTCATGGAGTTGAATATAGTAACTTAACGGAGTTGAGTAGTAAGTTAACGGAGTTGAAAAGCAACCTAACGGAGTTGAATTGTAACTAACGGAGTTAAATGGTAACTCCGTTAGTACTATTTTAACGGAGTTCAATAGTAACTCCGTTAGTACTATTTTAACGGAGTTGCATAGTAACTTAACGAAGTTGAATAGTAACTAACGGAGATGAATAATAACTAACGAAGTTGCATAGTAACTAACGAAGTTGAATAGTGACTGACGGAGTTAAATAGTAACTAACGGTCAACTCCGTTAGTTACTATTGCTATAACTCCGTTAGTACTATTTTAACGGAGTTGCATAGTAACTTAACGAAGTTGAGTAGTAACTAACGGAGATGAATAGTAACTAACGGAGTTGAATAGTAACTAACGGTCAACCATTAGCTACTATTCCTAAGGTGGTCAACATTTATTATATACTAGTGGGTTGGCCCGCGCGATGCGGCGGGTACACAACCTCTAATATAGCGATACCATACGCAATCTAAAAGACTTGTTATAAGATGCTAGTCGCACTCAATATGCAATCTGACCCATTACAACTAACCAAAACTCACTCATTACAGAAAAGAGAGAAGGAAAAAGAAAGTTTTACAGGATGCAACTACAATTGGCAAATAGCTATATTAGATGTACTACTGTAACTGACATAGAAGTAATTAATAAGTAAAATAGTGTTAATTTATGTATAAAAAATGGTAAATAGAAATAGCAATGTGATTTTTAAGAGAAGCAAAAGTTTTGGAAACTCCCATTTGAACCATGGAAAGAAAGAGAAACATGTTTGGTGTTTGTTGTTTGTTTTTCCAGAATCACAAATGTAACTGGCGACGGGTTCGCACCGTCACAAAAAAAAAAGTTGACACATCAGCGACCGTGTAGTTGTGTTTGCCAAGAGCGTTTTCATCATACGATATTTTTTATGAATGAAATCAAGGACACACTTGGGTGGCCTCTGAAGTGGTTTAATTTGAATTAATTAGTACAAATGAAGCAATCTCATGAAGCCACAAAAAGCCGAACGATATCTTCTCCTTGTTCACCTGATAAATATATTATTAGTCGTTCCCAAATTAAATATATCTTATTTGCAGTTTGTTGGTCTTGACTTTAATAGTTAATGAAGAAGTCATAACAACATTTACATCTCAGTCTAAGTACTAAAAACTGGCATTGACTATCTAAATGAATTTTGAACATCGAAAATTTTAAAGTCAACAGATAGAATCAAAGCTGTTCTACTATTACAGTATATATACAACTGATGAATGCAGGGAACTAAACAAAACAGTAAGGTTGAAGTGCGTATGTGTGTGTGTGTTTTTGTGGCAGGCCTACACGAAAAGATGGACAAAATTGTAAAATCACATACTTGAGCTATCTCACAGACATAATACATAATCTACTTTTCACAGTCCTAGACCCTGCATCCTTGACCAAAAAACGAACAGTTCCAGCAAACCCGTTAATGTCGGTGTCTCTTACTTAACAAGTACATCTGTTTCACCAAAAATCAAAGTGGAAACGGGTTCGGAGGTCATTTTCTTGTATGGATGAATCAGGTCGGGTTGACGAAAACACACTTTATGTCCGTTATCTTAAATAAACTAATGGGCTCAAGCTCGGCTCCTTTTATTTAGAAGAGCTCACGCTTGAGCTTGGCTCGGCTCATTAATTATTTATTAGCTATCTAATTTACATATATTTGTAAATATTTAAACATATATTTATTATAATATAAATATATATTTATTGTCTTGATAAAATTTATACAAATAAAAGTTCGGTTAGGCTTGCAAGTTCGATATGTGAAGCTCGAGCTCATTTCTTAAATGAGCCTCAATGAAAGCTTGAGCTCGTTTAAGCTCGGCTTGATTCAAGTTATTATCGAGCCAATCTTGAGTAGCACATGAGCAACCCGGTTTGTTTACACCTCTAGGCATTAACTATGATTATACAAACGTTTATAATTCCAGTAACTAATACTTTATATAAAATGATGTTAAAGGTGGTATGCAAAGACTCTTGGCCAATATCAGCCTGTTAAGACACATTTGACTTGCTCCCATTCAAGCTAATGTTAATAGGGAAACTCATCAATTGAATTCCATGTATAAGATATAACATAGAAATATGTAATACAATCAGTGTTTACTACTGTTCTAATACTACAAGAGTATAAGGAGTAAGGACGTCTCCTTTTTGTAGAAGAGAATGCTTAGATGGCAAGGTTGCAAAAAAAAAAAAAACAAGGGATGCAGTGACGCACATGCTGCTTGACTTAGAAGCAGTAATAAAGAATGGTAGAAACAAAAAATAACATCACAGGTAAATGCAACAATTCGAGGAAACCTATTTATTTTAACTCTTACAGAATTAAAAGGAAAAAAATCATTGACCAGAAAGTCAGCTAACAGTCCCAGGCAATAAAAGCTTTGGGCCAAAATTTCATAAAAAGTATGTGTTCTACAAGTGACAGGTATTGAGTGTCACTAATTACTAAAAGCATCATAGATGATCAACCTAATTAAGTTGATTATTTTGTATTCTACTATGCATGTTTAGGCTCAAAGCAAATAAATCATTTTAGGCATCAAATGTGGGTACAATTTGATTGCAAAATTGAGGGAGTAGTTGAGTATTCTTTAAGTTTAAAACAAAAAAATGTAAGAGACATAACAATAGAACTTCCCAGTATTACCTCTTCCTCGGCAATTTGAAGGTCACGACATTTCCTTTCAAGATTTTGTTTGTATATGATCCCACTGTTTTTAAGTGCATTAGCTTCCTTGACAAGAGAACTCAACTGAGTTCTTGAATTTTCTAACCTAAATAGTTTGACACAAATCTAAATAAATCAGGCATGTTATGAATACAACTCTATCTCATGTCATTATATAAAGAAGATGGTTATATCAACGACTGTATGTAATGGTGGCAAGATTAACATGCCAGGTAATGGTTTTGGGTCAAAATGGGCCGTTTGGTTGGGTATTAATCACAGCAGGTTGGGTCGACCCACAAACAACTTTTTTTCCATAATTAATCCTTCTAATAATTAATGTTATAACAGTGATTACAAAAGTCATATTGTTACATTAACAATAAATCTTTGGGTAAAAACGATTTAAGAGGGTTATAATAACTGTACGTATTAAAAATCTACTTTCGGCAACTTTCATCTTGTTTGGCCCATTTGAGTAGCAACTTTTTTTTATTTGACCCATTTGAGATTAAAATATAGCCCAGTCAACCCACTCATAAGTAAATGATATGAAATTGCCACCTCTTATTGTATGTATGAAATAACAAACAAGACCAAGTTAAGTGAATACCTTGTGTAATTACTTTTAACATCCCATGTTAACCTGCGCTCGAAATCAACATGAAATGTAGAGAATTCATCAACAAGGACAACTACAGCTTCCATCTGCTTCCTGTGCTCTCTCTCTTTTGCTTCAATTTGTGACATAAACCTCTGCTTATCCTGAGAAAGATCAAGAACCTTGTTCTTAAACTCGTTTCCTGTTTTTGTCTCTTCCATTGCTAGCGCAAGCCTCTGATTAAGTGAACTTATTACCGTTTTATCATATAAAAGTTTTTCTTCCGCTTTTGACAACTTTTCTCTCATTTCATCCAACTCCTTGTTCGCCTTCAACAGCAATGCTTCCTGCTTTCTTAAACTATTAATCTCCTGCCGAGCCATTGCTTCCTTTTCTTCCACTAAATTTCTTAGCAAATTCACTTGATTTCTTAGTTTTTCTGTCTCTTCAACTTCCAATTGTAAATCAGCCTCCATCATCACATGTCAATAACTTTTGACCTTAACCATGAAAGAACTAAACTGAATAATAAACTATATTAATACGTATCAGCAACTTGAATTATAGCTTCTTCAGCATCCCCACCAGCAGCTTTAGCAATATCGGCTAGTTGAGGAGCAGATGTATGTTCAAATTTCACACATGCTTCTCTCTCTAACTTGGAAATATTTGCCTTCTTTGGCTCGTAAAGTGTAATGGCAACACCAGATTTTCCTGGAGTATCCAGCAAACAACTTAAGACCACCAAAGACAGTTGAACGTTTATTGTAAGAAATATTAGAAATATGGAATTACCTGCTCTAACATGATCATGAGTTCTAACACTGATCTAACATCGAATTGAATCGTTTGAGGTACTTGATTACATTAAAATCCATTCAATTTCAACATGAAAGAGAGTGGGGATGGCAGTAAATCATATGCCATAATTCTTGGTTTCAACAAACGAGTTTTGCCTGAAAACCCCAAACATCGCTGCTAGCTTCAACTTTCTCTCTATTTTCTACTTAATTCCACACGCAAAATGAGCTAGTTGGTTGTTTTATTCACCACATATTTCTTCACTCCTATCTCCCTGTTGGTGACAACACCAATCAAACAAAAATCTATCAATTCTTTACCTAAGATGTCAAAGTGCATTGCATTCAAATTCAATATACAAATGCATATACACAGATAGGCCAAATCCAAAACCGATTCCCACTTCATAAACATTCTCATCAATGTAATTAGTAAAATCAAATAAATGGACACTTGATTTAATAAATAAAAGCAAATCAAAACAGCAACACTCATACAAAAATCTACCCATTCAAAACATTAATTAAATAATTCAAATAACAATCAACAAAACAAAAAGAACCTTATTTCTCTGCATCTTTCAGATCCAAATCCCCTTTAATGGACAACTGGATGATCGATTGAAAGGCTGGTTGGTCGCCACCTCTCAGCTCCCTCTGGTGGTGAATTCCAGCAAAACCCGCCTCCAGATTAATGCGAGAGTTTCCAGAACAATAGACACGCCTTCAAAACTATGATCGAAGTGAAAAGTAGAATGGAGGTAGTGATTATTGATAGATTTATGTAAATACACCTGCATGAAAGAAACACCAGGATGAACATGTGTCCAATAGATAGGCTGACTGACAACAACCAACCTGAGATGAAATCACCTGCAATGGAGGAGGGCAATTGATTTTCAGCCTGAAATGATGGGAAATGAATGGATGAGGTACTGCATTGAACCGAGACTTTGATGCTCAGTTAGGATTTGGTATCAACGTGTTGCATCTTCCTGGAATTAATGAACGGTTTCAATGATTTGGAATAAGATGAGCGTCTTGAATTAATATAGAAGGGTCGATGTGATTGACATTCAAGAACGGCATAATGAACCTTCAATGTGGCGACCTTTGGTTTGAAGAAACTGTTTGCAGCTTTAAACAGGGGGTAGAGAGGGAAATTAAGGGTAGCATTGTAAATTTGTTTTAATATTGTAAAGGAGGATGATGGTAAAATGTCTACAATACCCTTGTAAGTGTCTTAATTGTCACCATTATCCCCATTATACCCTTAAATTTCTTGCTTAAGTATGTTGTACATGGTGCTTGTTAAGTTGTATGGAGGTGAAATGACTATGTTGTACATCACTCCTCCTTTATAATGTACTAGTGGGGTGCCCGCGCGTTGCGGCGGGAGACCACAGTCCAGATCGACCCCCAGAAAATTTCAAAACCAACCCCCAAGAAGTTTTGACACTTGGTGGAGACGACCGGTGTTGCTTGAAGCTGGTGGTGTTTGCCAGAGACATCATAGGCGAAACTATGTGCAAGTAAGCTGGAAAAGAGATAAAAGAAAGGGAAGAAATATAGACTGTCAAAGCCAAATCGCAAACTCTAAAAGACTAAAACCAGTCGGTCTAGCCAAGCCAATCGGTTTCATTTTGTCCACTACTAATTTTGAACATAGAAAAAGAAGAGAAACAAATTTAACATTACAAAACTGAGTATCCTAGTCAAAAATCTCAACAATCAGGTTTGAAACACATCCAAACATTTTAATAATTTTGTTCTCATTTTTTTTTTCAAACAGAATGGCATATTCTTGCATATGATGACAATTCTCTTGTCCTACAAATTTTTATACTAAAATTTATCAACTATAAATATTGAGGTAAACCACAAGCATAATTTATGAAAGGTACTAAAACAAAGAAATAAACACACCTATAAAATCAGATCAATGTTACATTAAGATTTGTGTAGCTGCAATGGATTTCTTTCAGTAAATATGAAGATGATATGTAGAGAAATTTAAAGTTTTTAAAGGTCTGAAAATTATAACAGTTAGTTAGTACAACAATGTCTCTTGTTATATACAACATTTTTCACATAATAAAACATACCTGCAAAGACAGCGGCATACAGAAAACCCAAGATTATTATACGCGGCTCAACTATATATCAAGATTTTGACAGCTCACAAGCTCGGTAGAACCTGAGTTCCTGGAAGCAATCACATTCCAAATATTTGGTTCAGATGCTCTTACGGATCCGAATGTTCCTTCTCCTTCTCCTGATCCTGATGATGTCATCAAAACATTCTGTTTACCAGCCTGCATTACCGCAATATTATGGTTACCTTAGCATTATTGAATTAAACTTAGAATCTTAATGTGTAACCTTAGCAGCAACTATATGAATTTGGTACCAAGTAGCTGTGTAGCGCAGGGTGGCACTGATATTCAATATTATTTCGCCACTATCACATGAGCGTTTTCCAGGTCCCCCTTCATATAATTGATAGCTTCATGGCACATGGTAAATGTAGCAACCAAATCGATGTCCATCACTAACCATGGAAAAAACTAAAAACCTTAAAACATTGATGAAGGTTTCTGATCAAGGATATTTTGAGATAAGTTTAGTATGAAACAAAACCTATTCAAAAGCCATTCGGAGATAGATCTTCTGGTGAAACCAGAAAATTCCCTGCTGCAGCATTCACAAGAATATCCAGCTTTCCGAAGCATTCAATGGTTGATTCTACTACTCTCTTTGCATCTTCCTGCTTGCGAACATCCCCGCAAAACCAACAGCCTATAGAAGCATCAACAGTTCATCACATATTATATATTAAGCATAATCTTATGTTATGTAACAATTGAGTATTGAGAGAGTAATACAACTCGATCAAACCTCAAACACCATAAGACACTTAGGCGGGTAATGTAGACATTTCTCCTTTACAACATGAAAATGCATTCCAGCCTTACCCTCATCATTCATTCACCCATCTTCTTGTTATTCTTAAGCAGATAACCAGATGACCAATTCTCCTGTGCATTGAAGCTGTTGAAGAAGCAGTCAAAATGACAAGTGTCACGGTATGAAAACAATTTCAGTTGTCTCTTTTCTATGTCCCATGACCTAGCGCTACTTTTTGATGATGTTGAAGCTGAATATTGTAGGGTTATAACATTTGGAGTTTAATTGTTCATATTAGTATCTGTCCTTTAATTTCTATTATCTTGTCTCTGATTGTTCATGTAGGTTTCGGTTACTGTTTAATACTCTTAAAAAAATCGTGTATGAAACTTCCTTGTTTTCAAGGTCCTTTGCGGCTAAATCTTGTTAATTAAAAAAACACACTTGACATCACAAATGCCATTTGCAGGTAAAAAACTAACACTAAGATGCACCAACTGATTAGAGTATGAGGTTTAGCTTCAGTTAGGCATGAAGAACTGCACCTTTCAAAGGAAAACTGCTGTTTGACTTTGAAAGTCAAACTGACTTTATAATTTTTTAAAGTTGAATGTGACCCGTTTACCTAACAATGGCCCATTCTGGTTACATTTCAATCCTGTCAATTGTATATATGCATAAACAAAATTCCCAAATCAGTTCATGAAATAATGGTTTTTAAATCTTTGAACCTGAAAATGTGTTCTTCAAGAACTGTATAAAAAAATATTATTTTTGACCCATTAGGCCTGTACTCAACTCGCAGAAATAAGACCAACAGACTAAAAAGAGAATACGAACAAATTTGAGTAAAACATCATGCTCAACCATTTATAACAACTTATATATGTCAGTAAACATGGCTAATATTAAAAATCACCAAATCAGAAAGTTTGCACCTCTTATGTCCCCTTGTTAAAGATAAGATTCTAAACTAAAAGGTTCAATAAAATTTCGATAATTGGTTCTACTAATTACACAGGTCTATAGTTCCTCGATGTCAAAATCTCAAACCTAGCAATTTCCACCTCAATTTCACATGTATTTCATATGTTTTTTATCCCCAAAATGTTTCTGAATTTGCTTAATGCATCTACTTATTATTAGGGGTGTTAAACGGGTCGTGTTCGCGGGTTGACGACTCCAACCCGATCCGAACCCAAAAACTTACATGAACACGAACACGACCAGTTTGACCCGAATTTTCTTTGTTTCGTAAACTTATGTTAATTTCTTTTTTAAGTTATAACTATGGCATAAAATGTCGACCAAAAAATAAAATATTATATAAATAGGTTAAACGGGTCAACCGCCGACCAGTTTGTGTTTACCCAAAACCAGCCCGTTTAGCTAAACGGGTTGGTGGGTTCAACCTGAAACTGACACAAACCCCGAATTTTCTGTTAGGTCGTGCCATGTTTTCAGGTGGTGTCGGAAATTCATACCCCTACTTATTATATATACTGTTATTACTTCTCTAGTCCCAAAAGCCAACTTTTTTTTTTTACAAAAAGTATAGGTTAATCCTCTAAATCTTTCTATTTTTACAGTATAAAGATGCAACTTCTATGATCTTGGTTATGATACATGGTGGAGCTAATGAGATTAGTAGAGTAGTGACTGTTATCATTAATGAGGTGTTACGGACTACAATTACATTTTCAATGGTTTGACTTTCGCTTGTCATAGATTGACTATGCGTGATAGTTGATTTTAGTCATTATTTTCGGGATTGTACAAAAGTATTGAACCAGATTAAATTGCATGCAGAAACATACCCATAAATTTGTTGCCTAATTTTAACCAGTTTCGCCAGCAAAGATTTTTACTCAATAACAGTAACGGTAAAGTCGATTACCACATTTTGGCTGGTTTAGTGCAAGCCAATGTGATATTCTGTTTAATCAAAGAAAGCAACAAAAATGAAAGAGGAACCATAGTTGATCTGGATACAGTTTCAAATAAATGAAGATAGTATACATACTTTAATGAGTAATAAGCACATACATATATAATCTGATTCATCACAAATGACCTAGAACCAATACACATATGCTGATTACGATGTGAACACACAGATAATTCAAGACTCACAACTGAAAGGACTAATAAGTAACATGACAACTTATGCACAATGCATAATATATATTACATAATTGTCACAAACGATTAAATTATATAGCCTCATTTGTGAGTCATGTTAGTAGGCATTTGATCGAACACCTTAAAGTTAAATTCGACTATGAGTAATAAATTAGTACACAATTAGAAACTGAAAAAAAAAACCCTTCACAATTCAAACCATTTTACAGTTAACCACAACAAGGAAGGTTCATATCAAGGATGTACAAACAAAAACTGTACCTCGAAGGAAATTAGGGAAGTGCAGAAGAAATTGTGGAAAAGTACGGCCAAACGGAGGCGGAGAACGGTGGTGCATATAGAGATGAGAGGAGAGTCCAAAGTCGAGCAGATTGGGTCCAACTTCAGCTTCAAGAAACCAATATCAAGTTTAAAATAAAACATTAAAAATCAATAAATGTTGCAAACCTTTGGCTTACCGTTGTTTCTCAGTCAATTTATTATGGTGGAAGCAGAAGAAGAGACAGGAATTAATGTCTGCAAGAAATTGAATGGGAGAATTGAAGGGGGGAGTCGATTAGTATGGAGATATGGGCATTAGTGGGAATTAAGGTTACTATTGTAAATTTGTTTTGATATTGCAAGGGAGGAGGTTGGTAAAATGTCTATACTACCCTTTTAATTGTCTTAATTGTCACTAACATTCCCATAATACCCTTAATTTGCATGCTTAAGTATGTTGTACATGTTGCTTCTTAAGTTATATGGAAATGCAAATTACTATGTTGGCCATCACTCCTCCTTAATAAGATAATATAGATTTCCTGGAGTATCCAGCAAACAACTTAAGACCACCAAAGACAGTTGAACGTTTATTGTAAGAAATATTAGAAATATGGAATTACCTGCTCTAACATGATCATGAGTTCTAACACTGATCTAACATCGAATTGAATCGTTTGAGGTACTTGATTACATTAAAATCCATTCAATTTCAACATGAAAGAGAGTGGGGATGGCAGTAAATCATATGCCATAATTCTTGGTTTCAACAAACGAGTTTTTGCCTGAAAACCCCAAACATCGCTGCTAGCTTCAACTTTCTCTCTATTTTCTACTTAATTCCACACGCAAAATGAGCTAGTTGGTTGTTTATTCACCACATATTTCTTCACTCCTATCTCCCTGTTGGTGACAACACCAATCAAACAAAAATCTATCAATTCTTTACCTAAGATGTCAAAGTGCATTGCATTCAAATTCAATATACAAATGCATATACACAGATAGGCCAAATCCAAAACCGATTCCCACTTCATAAACATTCTCATCAATGTAATTAGTAAAATCAAATAAATGGACACTTGATTTAATAAATAAAAGCAAATCAAAACAGCAACACTCATACAAAAATCTACCCATTCAAAACATTAATTAAATAATTCAAATAACAATCAACAAAACAAAAAGAACCTTATTTCTCTGCATCTTTCAGATCCAAATCCCCTTTAATGGACAACTGGATGATCGATTGAAAGGCTGGTTGGTCGCCACCTCTCAGCTCCCTCTGGTGGTGAATTCCAGCAAAACCCGCCTCCAGATTAATGCGAGAGTTTCCAGAACAATAGACACGCCTTCAAAACTATGATCGAAGTGAAAAGTAGAATGGAGGTAGTGATTATTGATAGATTTATGTAAATACACCTGCATGAAAGAAACACCAGGATGAACATGTGTCCAATAGATAGGCTGACTGACAACAACCAACCTGAGATGAAATCACCTGCAATGGAGGAGGGCAATTGATTTTCAGCCTGAAATGATGGGAAATGAATGGATGAGGTACTGCATTGAACCGAGACTTTGATGCTCAGTTAGGATTTGGTATCAACGTGTTGCATCTTCCTGGAATTAATGAACGGTTTCAATGATTTGGAATAAGATGAGCGTCTTGAATTAATATAGAAGGGTCGATGTGATTGACATTCAAGAACGGCATAATGAACCTTCAATGTGGCGACCTTTGGTTTGAAGAAACTGTTTGCAGCTTTAAACAGGGGGTAGAGAGGGAAATTAAGGGTAGCATTGTAAATTTGTTTTAATATTGTAAAGGAGGATGATGGTAAAATGTCTACAATACCCTTGTAAGTGTCTTAATTGTCACCATTATCCCCATTATACCCTTAAATTTCTTGCTTAAGTATGTTGTACATGGTGCTTGTTAAGTTGTATGGAGGTGAAATGACTATGTTGTACATCACTCCTCCTTTATAATGTACTAGTGGGGTGCCCGCGCGTTGCGGCGGGAGACCACAGTCCAGATCGACCCCCAGAAAATTTCAAAACCAACCCCCAAGAAGTTTTGACACTTGGTGGAGACGACCGGTGTTGCTTGAAGCTGGTGGTGTTTGCCAGAGACATCATAGGCGAAACTATGTGCAAGTAAGCTGGAAAAGAGATAAAAGAAAGGGAAGAAATATAGACTGTCAAAGCCAAATCGCAAACTCTAAAAGACTAAAACCAGTCGGTCTAGCCAAGCCAATCGGTTTCATTTTGTCCACTACTAATTTTGAACATAGAAAAAGAAGAGAAACAAATTTAACATTACAAAACTGAGTATCCTAGTCAAAAATCTCAACAATCAGGTTTGAAACACATCCAAACATTTTAATAATTTTGTTCTCATTTTTTTTTCAAACAGAATGGCATATTCTTGCATATGATGACAATTCTCTTGTCCTACAAATTTTTATACTAAAATTTATCAACTATAAATATTGAGGTAAACCACAAGCATAATTTATGAAAGGTACTAAAACAAAGAAATAAACACACCTATAAAATCAGATCAATGTTACATTAAGATTTGTGTAGCTGCAATGGATTTCTTTCAGTAAATATGAAGATGATATGTAGAGAAATTTAAAGTTTTTAAAGGTCTGAAAATTATAACAGTTAGTTAGTACAACAATGTCTCTTGTTATATACAACATTTTTCACATAATAAAACATACCTGCAAAGACAGCGGCATACAGAAAACCCAAGATTATTATACGCGGCTCAACTATATATCAAGATTTTGACAGCTCACAAGCTCGGTAGAACCTGAGTTCCTGGAAGCAATCACATTCCAAATATTTGGTTCAGATGCTCTTACGGATCCGAATGTTCCTTCTCCTTCTCCTGATCCTGATGATGTCATCAAAACATTCTGTTTACCAGCCTGCATTACCGCAATATTATGGTTACCTTAGCATTATTGAATTAAACTTAGAATCTTAATGTGTAACCTTAGCAGCAACTATATGAATTTGGTACCAAGTAGCTGTGTAGCGCAGGGTGGCACTGATATTCAATATTATTTCGCCACTATCACATGAGCGTTTTCCAGGTCCCCCTTCATATAATTGATAGCTTCATGGCACATGGTAAATGTAGCAACCAAATCGATGTCCATCACTAACCATGGAAAAAACTAAAAACCTTAAAACATTGATGAAGGTTTCTGATCAAGGATATTTTGAGATAAGTTTAGTATGAAACAAAACCTATTCAAAAGCCATTCGGAGATAGATCTTCTGGTGAAACCAGAAAATTCCCTGCTGCAGCATTCACAAGAATATCCAGCTTTCCGAAGCATTCAATGGTTGATTCTACTACTCTCTTTGCATCTTCCTGCTTGCGAACATCCCCCGCAAAACCAACAGCCTATAGAAGCATCAACAGTTCATCACATATTATATATTAAGCATAATCTTATGTTATGTAACAATTGAGTATTGAGAGAGTAATACAACTCGATCAAACCTCAAACACCATAAGACACTTAGGCGGGTAATGTAGACATTTCTCCTTTACAACATGAAAATGCATTCCAGCCTTACCCTCATCATTCATTCACCCATCTTCTTGTTATTCTTAAGCAGATAACCAGATGACCAATTCTCCTGTGCATTGAAGCTGTTGAAGAAGCAGTCAAAATGACAAGTGTCACGGTATGAAAACAATTTCAGTTGTCTCTTTTCTATGTCCCATGACCTAGCGCTACTTTTTGATGATGTTGAAGCTGAATATTGTAGGGTTATAACATTTGGAGTTTAATTGTTCATATTAGTATCTGTCCTTTAATTTCTATTATCTTGTCTCTGATTGTTCATGTAGGTTTCGGTTACTGTTTAATACTCTTAAAAAAATCGTGTATGAAACTTCCTTGTTTTCAAGGTCCTTTGCGGCTAAATCTTGTTAATTAAAAAAACACACTTGACATCACAAATGCCATTTGCAGGTAAAAAACTAACACTAAGATGCACCAACTGATTAGAGTATGAGGTTTAGCTTCAGTTAGGCATGAAGAACTGCACCTTTCAAAGGAAAACTGCTGTTTGACTTTGAAAGTCAAACTGACTTTATAATTTTTTAAAGTTGAATGTGACCCGTTTACCTAACAATGGCCCATTCTGGTTACATTTCAATCCTGTCAATTGTATATATGCATAAACAAAATTCCCAAATCAGTTCATGAAATAATGGTTTTTAAATCTTTGAACCTGAAAATGTGTTCTTCAAGAACTGTATAAAAAAATATTATTTTTGACCCATTAGGCCTGTACTCAACTCGCAGAAATAAGACCAACAGACTAAAAAGAGAATACGAACAAATTTGAGTAAAACATCATGCTCAACCATTTATAACAACTTATATATGTCAGTAAACATGGCTAATATTAAAAATCACCAAATCAGAAAGTTTGCACCTCTTATGTCCCCTTGTTAAAGATAAGATTCTAAACTAAAAGGTTCAATAAAATTTCGATAATTGGTTCTACTAATTACACAGGTCTATAGTTCCTCGATGTCAAAATCTCAAACCTAGCAATTTCCACCTCAATTTCACATGTATTTCATATGTTTTTTATCCCCAAAATGTTTCTGAATTTGCTTAATGCATCTACTTATTATTAGGGGTGTTAAACGGGTCGTGTTCGCGGGTTGACGACTCCAACCCGATCCGAACCCAAAAACTTACATGAACACGAACACGACCAGTTTGACCCGAATTTTCTTTGTTTCGTAAACTTATGTTAATTTCTTTTTTAAGTTATAACTATGGCATAAAATGTCGACCAAAAAATAAAATATTATATAAATAGGTTAAACGGGTCAACCGCCGACCAGTTTGTGTTTACCCAAAACCAGCCCGTTTAGCTAAACGGGTTGGTGGGTTCAACCTGAAACTGACACAAACCCCGAATTTTCTGTTAGGTCGTGCCATGTTTTCAGGTGGTGTCGGAAATTCATACCCCTACTTATTATATATACTGTTATTACTTCTCTAGTCCCAAAAGCCAACTTTTTTTTTTTACAAAAAGTATAGGTTAATCCTCTAAATCTTTCTATTTTTACAGTATAAAGATGCAACTTCTATGATCTTGGTTATGATACATGGTGGAGCTAATGAGATTAGTAGAGTAGTGACTGTTATCATTAATGAGGTGTTACGGACTACAATTACATTTTCAATGGTTTGACTTTCGCTTGTCATAGATTGACTATGCGTGATAGTTGATTTTAGTCATTATTTTCGGGATTGTACAAAAGTATTGAACCAGATTAAATTGCATGCAGAAACATACCCATAAATTTGTTGCCTAATTTTAACCAGTTTCGCCAGCAAAGATTTTTACTCAATAACAGTAACGGTAAAGTCGATTACCACATTTTGGCTGGTTTAGTGCAAGCCAATGTGATATTCTGTTTAATCAAAGAAAGCAACAAAAATGAAAGAGGAACCATAGTTGATCTGGATACAGTTTCAAATAAATGAAGATAGTATACATACTTTAATGAGTAATAAGCACATACATATATAATCTGATTCATCACAAATGACCTAGAACCAATACACATATGCTGATTACGATGTGAACACACAGATAATTCAAGACTCACAACTGAAAGGACTAATAAGTAACATGACAACTTATGCACAATGCATAATATATATTACATAATTGTCACAAACGATTAAATTATATAGCCTCATTTGTGAGTCATGTTAGTAGGCATTTGATCGAACACCTTAAAGTTAAATTCGACTATGAGTAATAAATTAGTACACAATTAGAAACTGAAAAAAAAAACCCTTCACAATTCAAACCATTTTACAGTTAACCACAACAAGGAAGGTTCATATCAAGGATGTACAAACAAAAACTGTACCTCGAAGGAAATTAGGGAAGTGCAGAAGAAATTGTGGAAAAGTACGGCCAAACGGAGGCGGAGAACGGTGGTGCATATAGAGATGAGAGGAGAGTCCAAAGTCGAGCAGATTGGGTCCAACTTCAGCTTCAAGAAACCAATATCAAGTTTAAAATAAAACATTAAAAATCAATAAATGTTGCAAACCTTTGGCTTACCGTTGTTTCTCAGTCAATTTATTATGGTGGAAGCAGAAGAAGAGACAGGAATTAATGTCTGCAAGAAATTGAATGGGAGAATTGAAGGGGGGAGTCGATTAGTATGGAGATATGGGCATTAGTGGGAATTAAGGTTACTATTGTAAATTTGTTTTGATATTGCAAGGGAGGAGGTTGGTAAAATGTCTATACTACCCTTTTAATTGTCTTAATTGTCACTAACATTCCCATAATACCCTTAATTTGCATGCTTAAGTATGTTGTACATGTTGCTTCTTAAGTTATATGGAAATGCAAATTACTATGTTGGCCATCACTCCTCCTTAATAAGATAATATAGATTATAGATAATAATGTCAAAACGTTGCCGCGAACCTAAGAGTTCTTGGGAAAAGGGGGCGTAAGACAAATGTTGCCAAGACACTGCAATCCCGTGTGGTGAAACCCATGAAAGCCTAAGTAAAATCTTATTTTATTTTCGAAAAAAAGGGTAAGTAATTACACACACATTAGCCACTTAGGTTATAGCCCAGTGGTAGAGAGAAAATCCTCTATTGGATGAGGTTGAGTGTAACATCCGGCCTTTCTCACCACCAATATTGTCCGCTTTGCCCCCGATGTGTTGCCCATCCAGAAGCTCACGGATTTGTTTGTGGTTGCCCCGGTGAAGACTTCCCAGGAGGTCACCTATCCTAGTACTACTCCCACCTGAGTACGCTTAACTGTGGAGTTCTCCTCTCATCCACTAACATTAAGCCCAAAACGTGTTGGTGATTTAAGAGGCTTTGGATTACTTATGAACAAGGATCTCTCCTGGCCACGACCGATGTGGGATTTGCCTAGGGTGTCATACAAAGGTCCATGTTAATCTTCTCGGTAAATCGGTACTGTTACATTGAGAGTTCAACTCCAAAGGTGTGCAAAAAAGGTGTAAAGAAAGGGGTGTAATAAATTAGCCGTTGAAAAAAGAAAGTAATTACACATTAAGGGTTTTTATCAACAAAAAAAATACACAAGCATCGAAGAATTTTTTTTAAATAAATACTAGTATGACAAATAAGCAGAGACGACACCTCTATAATCCACACCCCTGTAACTTGACATCTTCATAGCCTACGCTTAGGTAAGTTGTCATCTCTGTGGTCAACGACTCCTACATAGTCCACACTCCAATATCCTAGTACCTCCATAGCCCAGTTTGAAACTCTGACACCTTCATGGCTTCATAGCGCAACTTTGAAACTTCAACACCTTCATAGCCCATACTAATAGCCGCCAACACCTCAACATGCATATTTTCATAACTTCCCCCTCAATACATTGTGTTCAGTGCACACATTGCCTACTTATATAACATACAAATAGAAAACCTAACACAAATGCATGAAAAAACATAATTTGCTATTTGTTGTTGCTATGTCGGCTTTTCAAGTTTCAAGTTAGAATTGTCTATTAAATTGGGTTCATCCAACAATCAACAAGATCAAAAATGATTTGATTTATGGTTCAAGAGACTTGAAAAAAAAAACCCCGACTTACTTGACATGTTCAAATTTAAGGACCATAATTGTAAATTTTACTTTTACGAATTTTAACATAACCTTAGATAAATCACATATATCATTGTGTAATTATTTTTCTATTTTAATTACTATAAATCTTTAAGGCCTTCTATAAAAGCCTTAGTTTATCAATTAATCTTCAAGAATTATATTGAACCATTTTTCAATGACCACCTTTTTCGAGTGGGTATAAATCCATAAATAGGTGTTACTTTTCTTCCATTCTTTTGCCTAATTTCTTCTACTTTGACCCACACACGTATCGTCTTAAACCTAATAAATCTTCCCGGTGACATTCACGTATAATCTTACTAATCATGAGATTTTAACTTTAATCTCAATAAAGACATTATAGCATTCTCTACTAGTGGAATGCTCAAAACCACCATATGGTCCTTTGACAAGCACATGCAATGTTGGGGTTTCTTTGAACATGGATTGATAGGTAGGGCTCCAAAGGAACGGATAAACACGAACAATGCCTTATTCGTGTTTTTTCGTGAAGATGAAAGTGTGTTTATGAATGGTTCAAGAACACATAGCGAGAGAGAATTATTGTTTGTGTGTGTTCATTAAAGAAATAATTGTGTTCACAAAATGTTCATGAACAAAATTTAAGTAATTATCATGCCAAACAAACAATGGCGGAGGGAGGGGAGGGACCAAGGGGTGTCCAGCCTCCCCCAATGGCCCAAAATTAATTAAATAGTTATGGTCCATATTCAATAAAATTGTATCAAGCCCCTCTTAAGGTCCACTCCACTCTCCATTATATCCTTCTTCTTTTTTTTTCTTTTTTGTATCAAGCCCCCCCCCCCCCCTCCCCTAAGGCCCACTCCACTCTTCACTATATCCTTCTTTTTTTTTTCTTTTTTTTGTATCAAGCCCCTCTTAAGGCTCACTCCACTCTCCATTAGTAATAATAGTTTATTATGTTGTTCGATTTTTTTAATGAGCACTAGTTTAAATAATCTAAGCCTCTCTTATCTTGAAATCCTGGCTCCGCCTCTGCAAACAAAGACATCATAATATTATAAAGTTATAATTTTAATGTCTTATGCCAACTGCTAATTAAAAAGACTGTTAATAAAGAGACTGCTAAATTGGCAAATCTCAGGGACGAAATTGACAATTTACTCTAAAAAATAGTTTTAATATGAAAAATGAAATGTAAAAGATAATGATGATGTGAAAATGTAAAGGATGATCATGAAGGATAGCTGATTGTAAATGGAATTGGTGTTTATGAGTTATGGATGCATTCTTGATGTGACAAATGACAATATATTTATGAGTGTTTATGAGTTTTGTGTTGAAAATGCTCTTAATGATTTTGTAGCATCACATAATAAGTTTATTGATAAATTAGATTGTAATAAATCATATTTGTTGATTTGATCAACCACATTCATAACTTTTGTTTTCGTTTTCAAAAGCAATCACACTCTAACATGAAAGTAATATCATGTAACATCCGGCCTTTATCACCACCAATATTGTCCGCTTTGCCCCGATGGATTGCCCATCCAGAGCTCACGGATTTGCTTTTGGTTGCCCCAGTGGAGACTTCCCAGGAGGTCACCCATCCTGGTACTGCTCCCACCTGAGCACGCTTAACTGTGGAATTCTCCTCTCATCCACTAGCATTAAGCCCAAAACGCGTTGGTGATTTAAGAGGCTTTGGATTACTTATGAACCAAGGATCTCTCCTGGCCACGGCCGATGTGGAATTTGCCTAGGGTGTCATACAATGGTCCATGTTAATCTTCTCAGAAATCGGTACTGTTACATATCACCTGCCTTATTGGCATGGCATATAACGTATCAATGATGTGTCTTCCTAGGACATGTGATAATATTTTAAGCACTAGATACAAGTACGTAACTCTCACAACTCTACTTAGAATTGGTCATGTATCACACACACATATATGTGTGTGTTATTTATACATACAGAAACTTATGTCTACAAACTTTTTAGGCCCAAATCAGATAATAAAATTGGGCCCTTTTAGTAAAAAAGAAAAAAAAATCACAATAGATCTTATGATCCATATTATCTGTTGTATGCATAATTGTAGATTATAAACCTCAAGGTCAACAATTTCAAAGCCAAAATCATCTCTCGCTCTCTCTCTCTCTATATATATATGTATACATAATTTGGGGCCTTAACGAAGTGAGGTCCTAAAGCCTTAGCTTTATTTCACCACTCCTTGAGCCAACCCTGTTCGTATTGATGTAATTAACAAAACAAGCATAAAATCTTGTTCGTGATCATTATTTAGTAAAAAAAAAAAATCAAACATAAAGTGAATCAAATTAAACAAATTATTATGAGAAAAAACTAGACAATTCACTACATAAGCTAAATGATTCACGTAAAGTTCAATATTTTTTTAAACCATAACTTCACAAAATTTAAAAAATCTATAAAAACAACATACAAACCCTAAAGTACATACTTCCAAAAGAAAGAAAATGCAATACAACCAACCTAAACATAGTTGTAACAAACCAGAAAAATAACATTGTAGACTTCACAATAAATAAATAACAATAAATAAAGCTAAAATAGTCGGCGGAGTAAAAAAAAATAAAATAGATAAGGAAAATAGTCGGCGTTGACTTCTAGTCGTCAAATACACTTTCATAGATCCGATCTAAACATCACATAGCATTAGCGAGTGTCCCTATCTCTCTCTGTGTGTGTGTTCTGTTGTTGCTTCTGGAAGACAATAGAAAGGTAAAACATCCTTTTACTTCTAGGCCACAAGCCACTTTTCTTCATTTCATTTTCTAGGGTTTTCTATGTTGGTACTTCATTATTATTATTATTATTACTATTGTTATGCATCTGTTTATTAGATTATTCTTTTGAAATTAGATCTATACAACTTATATTTACTATTAAGTTCCTGATTGATAATGTTTATAACTTTCATGACATGTTAGACTGAGATTTAGTTGTTTTAATTGTTACAATTGTTACAGATTGGCGTTGTATAGGGGATAAAATATTAGATATAAATCATGTTTAAGCAATCGCCACGTCGAAATGGAAGAAACAAAGGGTTGAAGATAAAGCATGTGTTGCAGATCTGTGTATTGCTTGGTGTGTGTGTATGGTTGCTTTATCAGATCCAGCATTCGGGTGGTAGGAAACCCGCTTCGGCTGTTACGGATGTATCGGAGAGGTTACGGGATAACGAGAGGATTGACTTAGGGAGGAAAGGGCTTGATCCGAAAGTAGAGGAAACGAATGAGGAGCATCGTGAGGATGAGGATGTCGATGAGAACAGTTCGGAAGAACTTGGTCGGGATCATGATAGTGATAGTAGTGAGGAGGATGAAGGGACCGAGCAGGAGAAAGTCGAAGAGGAAAATGGCGAGAGTAAAGATGATGATGAGAGTAAGGAGAAGGAGGATGGGATTGAGAAGATGAACGAGACGGAAAACGTGGGTGAAGAGGCGGAAGAAACGGATGAGAAAGAAGGGGAGGATGATGGTAAAGAAGCGGAGAAGGTTGATGACGAGAGTGAAAGTGAAGAGATGAAATCGGAGGTGGAAGATAGCCATGATGAAGAAGAAGATCATATTAAGGAGGTTGTTGATGGTGACGAGGGTCAAAGTGAAAACCGAAGTGATGGAAATGATCAAAGTGTTATAGAGACTAGAAAAGGAGACGATGCGTCAAGTGAAGTGGTTGATGAATCTCAGAAGATGACTGAAACAGATTCGAAGGAGCAAACTGGATTTACAGATTCGACCAACATAAGTTCTGACCCGAATTTAGAACAGAGCGAGTCAACGGAGCATAATGAAGGTACGGACGCTGCCAATAATGGGGCAAGTTCAGATTCAAATACAACACAAGGTGAATCGCAAACAGAGTCGAAGGAGCAAACTGAAGGTACTAACTCCGCCAACAATGAAGCAAGTTCAGAGTCAAACTCGGCACAAAATGAGTCGACGCAGACAGAGTCAAACTCGGCTCAAAATGAGTCAACACAGACAGAGTCCAAGGAGCAAGCTGAAGGTACAGACTCGACAAATAGTGGAGCAAGTTCGGATGTGAGTTCAACACAAACAGAGAACAAAGAGCAAAGTGAAAGTACTAACAACGAAACAAATTCAAACTCAAGCACAGAACAAAATGAGTCAACACAGACCGAGTCCAACACAGGAGAAAATTCAGATTCAAACGCAGCACAGACCGAGTCCAAGGAGCAAATCGGGAATAATCAGTCTACCAATGATGGAGCAAGTTCAGATTCAAACACATCACAAAACGAGTCAACAAAGACACAGTCCGAGGAGCAAAATGGAAGCAGCAATGGAGAAAGTTCAGAGTCGAACTCTGCACAAAGTGAGTCAACCCAGACAGGGTCGGAAGCGCAAACTCAAACTACAGACAGCAACAATGGAGCAACTTCTGATTCAAACTCGGCACAAAACGAGTCCACCCAGGAGCAAACCGACATTACCAACAATGGTGCAAACTCAGATTCAAACTCGGCTCAAAACGAGTCAACCCAGACAGAGTCAAAGGAGGAAACTCAGACTACAGACTCCACCAACAACCCGGTACAGAATGAATTAACTCAGACACAGTCCAATGAGCAAACTCAAAGTACAGACACCAACACCAATGAGGCAAGTTCAGAATCAAATTCAGCACAAAACGAGTCAGCCCAGACAGAGTCCAACAAGCAAACTCAAAGCACAAACACCAACAACAATGGAGCAAGCTCCGAATCAAATTCAGCAGAAAACGAGTCAACCCAGACAGAGTCCAACAAGCAAACTCAAAGTACCAAGACCAACAACAATGGAAGCACAGACGCAACTGGGAATGAGAACAATGGAGGTGAGGAGCATAAAACAGATGGAGAACAGGCTTCAAATGAAAGCGAAAATGGTGTAGATTCTTTGTCAAACAATACAGGGTCAGAAAAGAACGACGAGAGCACATCAATACCACAAGACGAGAAGGATGCTCGCACAGACCTGGGAACATTGCCAGAGACCGGAAATGAAGGAAGCAGCAGCCATGATACTGCAGCTGCAGAGTAGAATATTGTGCTACGTGGTTTTCCTTTTTACACGTTGTAAGATCTATTATAGTTCTTATGTTCCATTCTTTTTTTGTTGTATTGCAAAGCTAATATAATGTATGTATCGGTGTTTTCTCTTATCATGTTTTGTGGCACCACCAGTTTAGACCTAAGGTTTTGTATTAGGAAACATTGATTCGAGTCGAAATTTCTTGCTTTGTTTTACATATGTATGCAGTTGGTTATAAGGGAGTATCAGACCATATAAATGGCATGTGTCCGTGAGTGAGAGCTTAGCCATGTAGGACTCACGACCACACAAACACCGCGCACCCAAGTAACTGTGAGAAGGCTCATTGTGGCCGGTCTCATGCTCGCGAGGCAAAAACCCATTTGCTAATTCAAACGGCCAATTAAATGCTTCCACATGGCACTTAGTTTTTTTAATGCTTGATCACCATCACTTGACCATTACATATGTTTGATAAGTGGTAAACTGGTAAAGCGTGATGCCTACATGGCACACTTTCACCAACACTTACCACCATTATAAACCTGCTACTGAAATTTACGAAACAGCGCATTCGCGAACTCTATATTTATAAAAACCAATAGCATCATAACATGATTGTAATGATCACTACAATACAGTCTTAAAGAAAGACTGCAAACTGAATGACACAAAAGTGAATTAGGTATCCCACAAGACGCTGCAACATGCAAGATCATACTTTTGCTTCAATGATGTTCCTTGATTTCAAAGAGACCATCTGGACCTGAAAAGAAACCGACAGAAATTAAGATCCAACAGGTATTTATGAACTACTTGCTTTTATGAAGTTCTTTACTTTCAAAGAAACCCCAACATGATGCAAGAAAAAGTTGTTGCTTAGAAAAGAAAATCAAACAAGATTCCTTAAAAATTACTTGATCCAACTTATAAACAAAATCAGCTAAAAGAGACGAAATTGATCAACAAAACCACCGGTTCTTTCTTTTGGGAAAACATTTTTTTAGCAAATCCCTGAAGAATGTAACTGGGTAACAATTATGTAAATGTAACTCTCAGATAACATGTGATCAACAAAGAAGCTGCTGCGTGTTTAACAACCCATCAGCTCATTTACCCTTTGAACTATTTAACCGACTGTTTGTCAAACAAGGATCACATGAGATGTATAACAATACAAGCAATTAAGCAACATATATAATAATAATTGAAAGCCTTACCCCATGGAAACTCCTTGTTACGAATGTGCAAGTACGGATATGGCTGCAAACATAGACAAAATAAATTCACATAAGAACTCAATATATAAAACCCAAGCTATTGCAAATGAAGTTGGTAATTGAAAATTGAAACATTGACATTACATAGTATCTAACATGATGCTCGACTACTAGTCAAACATCTAAAATACCAAGATTCCCAGTTTTCACAAGCTCTCTTGGCTCTCCATACTCACTGCTGATATTATTGGTTCACAATGATGTCCACATTGTTAGATATAGGGGAAGGATATGATTTTAATCATCATAGGTTTTGTGTGTATGTGGATAAGTAGAGAGATTTGGGAGAGAACAAGTAGTATATATTATAGATTGTATATACAAATGAAATATTACCAATTTTCACAATCTGTCTTGGCTCTCCATACTAGCTATTTTCATGTCTTTTGTTTACTCCTCCATTGGCCTTTGCTTATCCATAGCTAAAGTTGTTTGGTCAATATAAACTTAGTTCTTTCTTTCTTTCTTTTTGAATCAATCCAACTAATGAATCCGTGTATTCCATAAGTGGGGTTAATGTGAGGAAGTAGGATTAGACGTGTCCGGTGAAGCGAAAGTTGGGAGGACCTTTCAAGCTATAGGTGACATTGCGCTTGCTTACTCTACTGTTCTAATTGAGATTCAGGTACCCATCTTAACTAATTCTCTTTCCAATTGTCTTATGTATTCATTTGTTTATCTTTTGCTTATGCCAAAAATTAAACAAAAAGGCTGGCAAATTACATTTTTTCTAATATACTTATTTCACTATATTAGAAAAAATGTATTTCACTATATTAGAAAAATTGTAATTTGTCTACCTTTTTGTTTAATTTTGGCACAAGCCAAAGAAAGATAAACAAATGAAAACATAAAATAATATTATCGAGCCTTAGTATAATATTAGCTTTATTAATATTTAATAATAATATTTACCCCCTCATTTAAGCTTGTTTACTAAACGAGCCCGAGCCAAGCTTCATTTATCGAGCTCCGAGCCTATTATTATTTTTATTTAATATATTAACTAATAGTCTAATAGATAGTAAACAAGCCGAGCTTGAGCTTAAAAAATTTCTAACGAGCCGAACTCGAGCTTTGAAAACAAATCTCCAAACGTGCCGAGCTCAAGCTCTCATATGTTTTTCGAGCTCGAGCTCGTTTCGGCTCGTTTGCACCCCTACTTATTTGTAGCTATATTTTGGGTAAAGGAAGCTGAAAACCTATGGGATATATAAAAAAAATTATATAATTACTACACGCCTCGGGTACGAAAAGCCCACAGCTTTTGCGCTTCGCGCCTCGCTCTTAGACCTAGTCGCTTTTGTGCTCCCATCGCTTTTTAAAAACAAGTATGTTAGTTTCTATATTAGAAAATAAAGAGGTCATCGTTCACGTTCAGAAACCCTAATTTTTTCTTTGATCTCCATCATCTTCTCCACTCCTGAAATTCTTTCCTTGCCGCCATGGATTCCAATCGCTACTACAAGGTACGTCTCATTCAACGCACATATTTTCTTCATACACATCTCTGATAAAGTGTAAATCCTAATATTCAACTATCTTCTTCATCCACGACCCAAATAATCAGCCTGAAACCTTCATCTACATATGAAATGTGTTTAGCAAAAACAACCGAGATTTTCAGTGATATGGCTGAGATTTTTGAAGTCAGTATCGGCCGATATATCGCCGATATTGGCCAATATTATCGCTACCGAGATAATAACCGATATTTTTGACCGATATTACTTCTTAGGGCCGATAACCGATATATCAGCCAATTTAACTGTTAGATGCCCCCACACACAAAACTCGTGATGATAAAAATCATATCCTTCCCCTATATCTAACAATCTGGACATTATTGTGAACCAAAAATCAATAATATCAAATGAGCACCGACTGATGAAAGGAACAAATGCTGTAATAACAATATAAATACTTGAACCGCCATATCTATAAACACTTAATTCAGTGCTTGGTTTTAAAATGCGTGATGTGCTCAATGCGTTTTGATCCCAAAAGCCGATGCGCAATGCATGATGCGCGCATATCACATGTGCGAGGTGTTTGTTATTTAAAAAAATCACTATAGATAATATATGATAACTTCTTAAATTTAAACAATATAAATTTTAGAGATTTACAACTTCAAAAGGTATAAGTAATCGACATAGGAATTCACTTAACAACTTCATCAACTCATTCTACAATCTTACTAAGCACATTCTACAAGCTCATTGTACAATTTTACTCTATAGTGGTCGATTTCAGAAAAATGCGTGCATTAGAACGCATCATGCAAGCGCATTATGCGACTTAGAGCTATTATCCTCGCATCATGTAATCGCAGATTATCGCATCGCCTGATGCAATCTCATCGGCGCTTCGTGTGTATCACGCATCACACGCGCACTCTTAAACCAAGGTTTAGAAATGAGGATGGCCCTTAGATAAGTTAACGAATGCGAGAATAGTGCAAGCAGCAATGCCTACATACGTTATCTTCTCCCATTTTGCAGCTTCGCCTGAGTATAAATAATATTAATAATAATATAGGTAAAATGATTCCCAATTCGCTTATTATCTAATCTAAAGTAACCTATTGAAATAGAATTACAAAATAAACAGATATTAATAAACAACAAATTAATAGGATAGAATATAAGAGAGAAGGGTGGTTACGAGCTTCTTCATCAGCCGATGCGCCGGAAGAAAAGGACCGCTTAGAAGCCGACGGATTGGGGCGTGAGCCACCACGAAGAGCCGCCCGGAGACTAGACCGTACAATCCCCGACGCCATTTTTTTTTTTTTTTTTGCAATGAGATTAAAGGATTTATTATTGCTTTTTTTTAAAAGCATTTATTATTGCTAGAATGGATTTATTGATGATGATATTTACTAGGGCTCGCAATTTCAGACATGAACACGAATGTACGACACGATCTTAACAGGTTTAATGTCCTAAAAAGATAGAGACGAATATACACCTTAAGACATGTTAAGAATTTTTTTAAAAAGATATAGGTTGTATGAGCGGAGTACTCGAGTTAAACGAATTCCACCTACCTTTTTATTGCTTTATGGTGCTCTTTATTGTGTCGGGTTTGGAAAACAGGTTCATAACTTCTCGTGCTAACCTGGTATAAACAGGTATTATCGTTTTTTATCGCGTTAACCAGGTATAAACAGGTTCGTGTTCAAGTTTGTAAAAAAAGTGTTTTGTGTTCGTATCTTAACAAGCCGGGTCTATACGATTTGTCAGCCCTTTTACTTACCCAATGGTCAAATGGAAGTGATTTGAGTTTGGTTTGACGGTTTGGTAGTGTTTAGGTTTTGTTTGGGTTACAGTGTATAGGTTGGTGTTATGTGTCTATATAGCCTAAAGACCAAGGGAAAGATACAACGCAACATGACAAGTAAGCCCAACAGAGAGCCATGAGGGTCTCATAAACCATGCTGAGGATTGGAGGAGATGTTGCAATGTTTATATTTTTGACTTTTAAATGTTTGTTTCATTGTGCTACAACAAAGAAATGAGTGGGATGGCCACATTCTAACTACTCGTAAATTTAGGATCTAATTTGGTGTTTGAGGTTAATCTTGTATCATAATTCATAAGGCCAAATCGTAGGGGTAGTGAGAGGGACGTGAGGGCAGTGACCTCACTGGAACACCGCCCCCTCCTCCCTTACTCGTGATGACCATGAGTGAGCTCACGGTTGTCACATGCCTATTTGGTTTTAATTATTTTGTCCTATTCAATTTAAGGGGGTAGTGACCATACCATGGTGGGTAGTGATGGAGGGTGGAGTGATGTAGCAATGACGTGGAGGGTAATAATGACGACTAGAAACGTGACCATGCCCTATGGCCTAAGGAGAGGCTTGCTTTGGGAATAAACATTTAGAAAATTTGCCTCGGTTCTCTCTTTGTTCTTCTAGCTTCCATCTAATTTCTATGACTATTGAATCAATACGATCAAACCACGTCAGAAAATAAAAACTGATATGTGTCAAATTGGTTTTAGATGAATTTAGAACATGAGTATACAAAAGACGATGAGGAGTATGGAAGCAATTTTCTTAAACACCTATGCTTCTTAATAACTAACAAAATAGAAACAACTAAAATAAACTACAACCACTACCCCACTACATGGTAATGGTTTAACAATTAGAAAATAGATAATTTTATTTTTAGTCAACGTGGATATGACTTGCTTGAAATCGCGGCACACAACAGTTGCATCAAGATCTAGTCGAAATCACAATATGATGGTGCCTTTCCGGCAACCAATAGGGTTCGGATCATGAACAACGTGAATGAAAGGACACACTAAACCAATATCCAACCAGACCAGTATATCATCTTTGAAATCAATTTTTTCCAACTAACTAGGGATCACTGACTCACTGTTAGTAAAAGCGGCAGCTCTGTAAGGGACCACAATATTGATCATGATGGAAAATGGTACAGTGTAATTACTAATCTTCCACCTCCATTCTTAACTTGTCATCACCTATATACTATTGTTTTTCACGTCAAATGGTGGTCACAGAGATATCCCGGCTCCGTTTTGCAAATTCTTTGCCATTGAAGCTATCAATGTTTCCTTGTCAACACATCATCGCCTACTTGATTCATAACCAGGAGATTATTTGAACCTTCATGTTGGGTTTGGATTGTGAACATTATCAATTCTAGTCACCTTCATCACAACCTCCTTGTTTTCACTTTCAACATCTCCATGTCCATATTTCTCTAACAATTTGTTATACAAGTATAGAACATTGTCAAACTTAGATGTTGAAGTTATCAAAGCCTAAAACAACATTCCCAGGATGGTTCAAGGCAGTGATGAGTGTCATGGGCGGTCCTATAGTGTAGCTCACTCAGACGAAGGCTTTAGGCCCTTTAACTTTAAAAGGCCAAATGTTTCAAAAAAATTAAAATGGGTTTGGGACCTTTTGACAATTCCTTTTATACTATTATACCACTTTCTTTCTTAGCAATGTGTGACGGCATACATGTTTTATAAGCATTTTATTTGTTGTAAGTTCTTTTTTTCCTCATCAACGTGAGATGAGAATTGAGATATTCCTTAAAAAAGGTGAAGTTCACATATTTTATCTTGTTTACCATTAGTATGATGAAAATTTAAGGATTTGTTGGGGAAAAAAAAGGAAAGGCTCTTATGCTAAAAACTTCTTTTATGATAAAGGCCGAAATACATTTTTGTATGAAGTCCCAAATGGGTTGAGTATCACTAACGAGTGGTGATATGGGTATCGAAAAGATTGGCTTCACCAGCTACGACGACCAATAACCATTTCTGGAATTCATCAACGAAGGTGGTCAGACGCATCTTTTTCGTTCTTCAAATGGTCCCAAAAACTGATAATTGGAGATCTACAAGAGAAATCGGTAGCACTTGGTGAGGTGATAGTTTGAATAAGGAAACAATGTGAGTGAGTCTATTGCTATTTGCTGGTTGAAATGCCATCTGCTCACATGAAGCAGCAGCACGAGAATAACAGAAGTTTTTGTTAAGAGAAAAAGAAAGGAGCAAGCCGATTGTGGAGAATAAATTTCTGTTCCCACATCATTTGGCAGGTATAAGTTTAAGTGTTTAACTATATTAAGTCTTTAAACAAGTTTTTTTTTTATATCCATAAAACCCAAACCCTTTAACCAGCCAAACTTGTTATATCTAATATCATAACCGGGCCCTCATTCCCGAGCACACTCTATGATTGACGTTAGTCATTTACGACTTATGTTCCATCTCCTGATTTTGTAGATGCAAATCTAGAATCGTATCCAACTTTTAAGATTTTTGTCGATGATATAAATTTATTATGATCATTGTTGGAACCATTTGCTTAGAACACTGAATGAGAAAAAACCAACAAACAAATGCATACAAAAGACACATAATAGATAATAGCAAAAGCTTTGATTCATACTAGAGATCTCAAATACATATAATAGAAACAGCTGCAGTCCAACCATCCATATATCTGCAACTACAATACAGACCCCATAGAGACACCACAACAGAAAAAGTGAAGTACTAAAAAACAACAAAAACAAGTGATAGTAAGATAGTTAAGCGGCCGGGTCAACCACAACTCCTCAGTATTCCTCCTCATCTTCGTCTTCACCCTCACCTGACTCCAGACCAACTTCTTCATAATCCTTCTCCAGTGCCGCCAAATCCTCACGAGCTTCCGAAAACTCACCTTCTTCCATTCCCTCACCCACATACCAGTGAACAAAAGCCCTCTTGGCGTACATAAGGTCAAACTTATGGTCGATGCGGGAGAACACCTCAGCAACACTTGTGGAGTTTGAAATCATGCACACAGCCCTCTGCACCTTGGCAAGATCTCCACCAGGGACCGCAGTTGGTGACTGGTAGTTGATACCACATTTGAATCCAGTTGGGCACCAGTCCACAAACTGAATGGTGCGTTTAGTCTTGATGGTTCCTACCGCCGCATTCACGTCCTTGGGTGCAACATCTCCCCTGTACATCAAACAGCAAGCCATGTACTTACCATGGCGGGGATCACACTTAGCCATCATAGACGATGGTTCAAATGCAGTGTTGGTGATCTCAGCAACAGACAACTGCTCATGGTATGCTTTCTCAGCCGAGATAACAGGAGCGTAAGACGAAAGCATGAAGTGGATCCTCGGGTAAGGTACAAGATTGGTTTGGAACTCAGTAACGTCCACATTCAAAGCTCCATCAAACCTCAAAGAGGTAGTCAACGAAGAAATGACCTGAGAGATTAAACGGTTAAGATTGGTGTAGGTGGGACGCTCGATATCTAGAGAACGCCTGCAGATATCGTAGATAGCTTCATTGTCAAGCAACACAGAGACATCAGTATGCTCCAAGAGAGAGTGAGTGGAAAGCACACTGTTGTACGGCTCAACAACAGATGTTGAAACCTGAGGTGAAGGGTACACAGTGAATCCCAGCTTTGACTTTTTACCATAGTCAACTGACAATCGCTCCAACAGAAGAGACCCAAGACCAGAGCCAGTTCCTCCACCCACAGCATTAAACACTAGGAAACCCTGGAGACCAGTGCAGTTATCAGCAAGCTTTCGGATACGGTCGAGGCATAAGTCAACAATCTCTTTTCCAACTGTAACAACATTAAATATAAATCAGTAACATAACGACAGTTAAATGAAATAAAAAGACTCGAAAACATGGCAGGGCTATTTACTGGTATAGTGGCCACGAGCGAAGTTGTTGGCAGCATCTTCCTTCCCGCTGATGAGTTGCTCAGGGTGAAACAGTTGGCGGTAAGTTCCGGTCCTCACTTCATCAATGACAGTGGGCTCGAGATCAACAAAAATAGCACGAGGAACATGTTTCCCTGCACCTGTTTCACTGAAGAAAGTGTTGAAGGCGTCATCGCCTCCTCCAACAGTTTTGTCACTTGGCATTTGTCCATCAGGCTGTAAACACATAAAACTGGTCAGATTTAAAACAAACATACCTAAAAGATATCGTAGACTCAATTGGCAAATATATTAGCAGCCACAACTAACCATAGTACCATGCCACATTTCCTTAACAATTAACACATTCAGTCTTCATGTGAAGCATCTTCGGACACGAAAAATTTATCAACAAGACGCATACAAAACAATTACATCAACTTCCAGAACAGCAAATAAAGCCATAACAAAATCCACACAATAACATACCTATAAATACCATCTACTCTTAATTTACTTTTTTTTTTAATTTAACATCAAAACGTATACAAAACAAATAATTCCACACAATAATATCAAATGTTAATAGATCGGTACAAAAAAAACGTAGATCTAAACATCCATCATATAATCACAATCAACAAGCATACAAAACAACAGCATCAACCTCCAGAACAACAAATCGACACAAAAACACCAAATGTGCATAAGATCTATACAAAAAACGCTCCACAAACCACAGATCTAAACAACTAACATGCATCTACAACCAAAGACATTATATCATAACAATATCCATCCAATCACATCATCATTTCACAAAACATTACATACAACCTCTATAAACACAGATCTGAAACTACATAACAGATCAGATACATATACATTCAAAACAATGTATAATCACAATCTATACAAATATCTATTTAAATAAAACATAAGAAACGTAGATCTATTGAAAAAGGATGAATAATACCTGAATACCGTGTTCGAGACAGTAGAGTTCCCAACAGGCATTGCCGACCTGGATACCGGCCTGACCGATGTGAACAGAAATGCACTCTCTCATTGTTGATTAGAGATTTAGGGTTTGAAAGATGATATTATTATTATTATTGGAAGGGCGTTTATCAAGACGCCTCTCTCAAATGGATTTGAAATTTGTAATGACGGTTTTAGGGGTATGGGGTTTCAATATATATAGCGGAGAACGTGGGTCTGCTTCCTCTCATGCGTCGGTTGCCACATATATACGATTGATTATTATTTATTATTAATAAATTCATTTCAAAATAATAATATAATAATAAATATCCCGATATTTACTCGTTCTGTGAGTTGGTAAGAAATTTGAAATTTAAGGTAAGGAAGTAAAAGAGTGTGTACCAACTTAATTGTTTACAAAATTACAGGTCTTACTCTTTTACGTTTACAACAATAGATTACACTATGTATTCTTAAGAGTGTGTACCATCTTAACTATTTACAAAATAAAATTACAGGCAGGTCTTTTACGTTTATAGAAGACTACACTGTATGTTCTTAACATTTAAAAGTTATAGTGCACATTTTTTACGTTTATTTTTTGTTTCATCCCAAGTCTTGTATCACCAACTCCGTTAAATTTTGGGATTAAATTACCCATGTGCAAAACACATGATGCGTAGAATTGTCAATTTATACATTCTTTTAAACCCAACCCTATAATAATTATGATTACAAACACAGAGGCTGCAACAACACTGTTTACAAATTATTCATTCATTTCGAATATTTTACAATTTATTTAGAATTTATATGCATTTCTTTAGCATTTACTTAAACCAGGTTGAGATACCAGAAAATTTGATGCACTAGATGTACTAGTTGGAAACTTGGAAGAATGTTTATGAATTCAAGATCTTCCCAATTAATGGTAGGCCTATGTGGGCTAAATCGAGGGTGCCAACTACCTTGACTCCACCAACTTGTCACCGGCCAGTAGGCAGGCCTAAAAAGAAAAGAAATAAGTCAGTTGTTGAGTTAGAAGATAACACTAGGGCTGGGAAGTTATCAAAGAGAAATGTGATTGTTACATGTGGGAAATGTAAGCAAATGGGTCATAACAATCGGACATGCAAATAACAAAGGGATGAATGGCATGCTACAAGTAATAAGCCTGTTCAAAAGACCAAGAAGCCAGTTGATAAGATGTATGATTAAAAGACCAAGAAGCCAATTGATAAGATGAATGATCAAAAGACCAACAAGCCAGTTCAAAAAGGTACAAAGAAGCCTATTGAAAAGAAGAAATGATGACTTGAATAAATTTCTTATTATATTCTTGTTGAAACTATGTTTTAATGTTACTTTGGTATTATGTTTAATGTGATGCTTGCATTTTATGGTTCAAATAGGTCAAAAGTATCAGGAAAACAATGCATTTTTTGGTTGTAAATGGCTGCATTTTATGCCCTTAATTGGCTGCATTTTTTTTCTTGCAAATCGTTGCATTTTTTTTTGCTGAAAATGGCTGCATATTTTGACTGCGAATGGCTGAATTTTTTTGGCTGCAAATGGGTCAGAATCATTAGGCCGAATATTCAGGTTCAACTGCATTTTTTTTTGCTACAAATGGGTCATAATATTAAGGCCATTTTTCACTGAAGTGTTGTTGCAGCCGATGTGTTTGTAATCGTATTTATTATAGGGTTGAGTTTAAAAGAATCGTATTTATCAATGATTGGCAATCATACAATCATTGGTGATGATTACCTACGGGCCGTAGAGGGCTCTACGACCCGTAGAAGAAGCCTTATTTTTTTTTTTAAGAATGAACAAGGAAGAGATGGATGTTTATGATAACTACGGCCCGTAGAGCTCTATACGGGCCGTAGATAATGATAAAAAAAGAAAACGGGTTGGGACAGGGATCGATCTTGAGCATATTATCACAAACACACATAACATTCTTATTGTAACAATGGGGACCATCTGGGCTACCAGTTCGCTGGTTTCCTTATGGAAAAAAATATATATAATATATAAGTCCAAAAGCCAAATTTTTTTAAAAAAATAGAACTCTACGGGCCGTAGAGGTCTCTACGACCCGTAGGAAAACAATTTTTTAAAAAAATTTGAAGTTGTTTTATAAAAATAACATTTTTTTTTAAAAAAACCTTTTTTTTGTCTACGGGTCGTAGAGACCTCTACAGGCCGTAGAGGCAAGGGTCTCTACGACCCATATATGGCCTCTACGACCAAGTTCCAAACCTATACGGGTCGTAGAGAGCTCTACGACCGTAGATATGTTCCCTCTACGGCCCATATAGCCCTATACGGGCCAGTAGATTTTTTGGTTTTTTTTGTATTTTGTTGTTTTAATTATGTTTTATAAGTTTTTTTTATAAAAAAAAACGTTTTGATTTCTTATTGTATAGGTAAAATAATAAAAACAAAAAAAAAATCTACAAATATATCATTATACATTATAGAAACAAAGTTACACCGGATCATCAGAATCAGAAGAATCAGAACTACTAGGACTACGAGTAAGGTCAAAATACTGTGGAGGTCTTTGAGATAGCGTACGTCCCGCCTCTATACGATCCCCGTATAGCGCCAACCATGGGCTGCGTTCTACATCTACCCACGTCGACCATGCTCCACTCGGATATGGCATTGGAGCGCCGTCTGCTAGCTTAAGCATGATGTAGTGGTTGCCGTTCACAGATGGACACTTGGCGTCAGCAGCAGGCCGAGGAGATGCGTCAGTGGCGTGATCGGCAGGACGAGGCGATGCGCTGGATGATTTAACGTTTATTTTGAACGGTTGTGTAAATGTTTTAACGTTTAGTTTTATCGTTTGGTTATATAAACGTTTGTGTTTATGTTTTACACGCTTATCGAGACGACATTAAAAAACTAAAAAAATTAAACAATTAAAATTTATTTTATAAATTTGTATTAATGTTTTACATGCTTGTGTTAATGTATTACACGCTCGGGATTAATTATTAAATAATTAAAATGATTTAAAAAAAAAAAAACCTCTCTATGGGTCGTAGAGGCCTCTACGGGCCGTAGAGGGTGCCTAAGACTGGTTTATCTTATATTAAAATTTTCCAACTAAGAAACCAGCGAACTGGTAGCCCAGATGGTCCCCATATACGAAATAAGACTTTGTGTGTGTTTGTGTGATAATGTGCCTAAGATCGAACCTTGTCCCAAACGTTTTTTTTTTTTTTTGGTCTACGACCCGTAGAGGCCTCTACGGGCCGTAGGCATCATAAACATACATCTCTTCCTTGTTCATTCTTAAAAAAAATAAGGCTTCTTCTACGGGTCGTAGAGCCCTCTACGGCCCGTAGGTAATCATCACCAATGATTGTATGATTGCCAATCATTGATAATGATCCTCTACGGGCCGTAGAGGGCTCTACGACCCGTAGAGGAAGCAAAAAATGGAGTCTACGGGCCGTAGAGCCCTCTACGGGCCGTAGAGCCCTCTACGGCCCGTATAGGGTTGTGTGGATAAATTTCAACCTTGTGCAAATAACCGGAGCCTAATAAATATCCCGATATTTCTCGTTCTGTGAGTTGGTAAGAAATTTGAAATTTAAGGTAAGGAAGTAAAAGAGTGTGTACCAACTTAATTGTTTACAAAATTACAGGTTTTACAGAAGACTACACTATGTATTCTTAAGAGTGTACCAACTTAACTATTTACAAAATTACAGGATAGGTCTTTTACGTTTACAGAAGACTACATTGTATGTTCTTAACATTTAAAAGTTATAGTGCACATTTTTTACGTTTATTTTTTGTTTCACTCCAAGTCTTTTATCACCAACTCTGTTAAATTTTGGGATTAAATTACCCATGTGCACAACACATGATGCGTAGAATTGTCAATTTATACATTCTTTTAAACCCAACCCTATAATAAATATGATTACAAACACAGAGGCTGCAACACCACTGTTTACAAATTATTCATTTATTTAGAATATTTTACAATTTATTTAGAATTTATATGAATTTCTTTAGCATTTACTTCAACCAGGTTGAGATACCAGAAAATTTGATGCACTAAATGTACCAGTTGGAAACTTGAAAGAATGTTTATGAATTCAAGATCTTCCCAATTAATGGTAGGCCTATGTGGGCTAAATCGAGGGTGCCAACTACCTTGACTCCACCAACTTGTCACCAGCCAGTAGGCAGGCCTAAAAAGAAAAGAAATAAGTCAGTTGTTGAGTTAGAAGATAACACTAGGGCTGGGAAGTTATCAAAGAGAAATGTGATTTTTACATTTGGTAAATGTAAGCAAATTGGTCATAACAATAGGACATGCAAATAACAAAGGGATGAATGGCATGCTACAAGTAATAAGCCTGTTCAAAAGACCAAGAAGCCAGTTGATAAGATGTATGATTAAAAGACCAAGAAGCCAATTGATAAGATGAATGATCAAAAGACCAACAAGCCAGTTCAAAAAGGTACAAAGAAGCCTATTGAAAAGAAGAAATGATGACTTGAATAAATTTCTTATTATATTCTTGTTGAAACTATGTTTTAATGTTACTTTGGTATTATGTTTAATATGATGCTTGCATTTTATGGTTCAAATAGGTCAAAAGTATCAGGAAAACAATGCATTTTTTGGTTGTAAATGGCTGCATTTTATGCCCTTAATTGGCTGCATTTTTTTTTCTTGCAAATCGTTGCATTTTGTTTTGCTGAAAATGGCTGCGAATGGCTGGATTTTTTTGGCTGCAAATGGGTCAGAATCATTAGGCCGAATATTCAGGTTCAACTGCATTTTTTTGCTACAAATGGGTCATAATATTAAGGCCATTTTTCACTGAAGTGTTGTTGCAGCCGATGTGTTTGTAATCGTATTTATTATAGGGTTGAGTTTAAAAGAATGTATAAATTGACAATTTTGCCCATCATGTGTTGTGCACATGGGTGATTTAACCTCAAACTTACGGAGTTAGTGACAAATGACGTGGAGTGAAACAAAATATAAACGTAAAGGATGTGCATTGTAACTTTTAAACGTTAAGGGCGTGCAGTGTAGTTTTATGTAAACGTAAAGGAAGTGCATTGTAATCTTGTCTAATTGTTTATTGAACTTGGTATAAACTAAAAAAATGACATGAATGAAAAAATAGTTCGCGTGGAAGTAGTGAAGTATCGAGTGTTCCTTATTAAAATTTTAGTTAACATACATGGAATTGAACAAATATTTGATTCGCATGGATAAATATTTTGTGTGGAGAGCTTTGCAACCCGGTCTCATAGGACGGAAAGAGAGGTGGACGTGGAGGTTGTTGTGCAGAGTGTGAAGAGTTACCAGAAACTTTGGACCACATTTTATTTCGTATAGTTTGGCAAGTTCTGTCTGGGCTAAGATGAATAAATGGTGCAATATGGGTAGGCCCATATATGTCAAGGTCAATCCAGGAGGTCTTATTTGGTTTGGTGGAGTCCGCCTCATCCGGTGGCTGTCAAGAAAATTGTCTGGATGGTTTGTATATGGCTACCCTATGGTTTTTATGGCTGGCTAGAAATGCTAAGATTTATTTCGGAAGAAAGACTTTGATGGAGATTTTGGACGACGTTAAGTCAAATTCATGTTTTGGCTCAAACATAAGGTTAGGAGGCAATATTTAGATTGACAAGTGTGGTGTGATTTTATTTTGTAATGTACTGTCTATGTTTACTCTAGCATCTTGTGAGTTTTCAATAAAAATTAACTTTAAAGAAAAAGAATAAATATTTTATGGGAAAAGTGAATATGGTGTTGTTGCACATGTAACCTTACATGTGCAACCTTACATGTGCAACCAATCAAAACTGCATAGTTTTGGTAAATTTCAATTAAAAATCATTTTCACAAATTAGTTCTCATAATTATCTAAGTATGTATCCAAATGAAAAGCTAGTTTTCGTTTATCAAAATGATAATGGAGACTACTCTACCCAATCTCCATAAGTAGCCATGACCCATAGCCTCACTATTCCATGGTTCTTACATTTCTTCTCTTAATTTTTTTTGTTTACAAACGAGCAAAATCTTCAATCCTACTTCTTTATGTATCTTGACTAAAAAGTGTAAAATTGAGAGTTCAAATTTTAAAAGTGTGTTTTCTTTCGAAAATTTTAAAAGTGTTAAACATAGTCTTTATGTTATTTATTAGTATTTTCAATAAAAGGTATGGAGAAAAGTTGAAGCAACGTTAAAAGTATGTGCTTCGAACTTCTTTTGCCTTTTGTTTTTTTTTTTTCTAAAGAAAAGGGAATGCAAAAAAAGGAAAAGTTGGTAGAATGTGGGTAATTTTTTGTGTGTTCTGTTAAGAATTTCACCTTATTTTGGAGGAGAACAGAATATATTATTCATTCTATATTTAGAAACTAGAAAGCAACTAAGACCAGGTGTAGTAGTGATAATGTGAAATGCGCGTTGATTGCCCTCAAAACGCCCCACAATGCCCAACAGCGAGCGCTAGGGGGGGGGGGTTCTTCTTTCTTTGGCTTTGGCGTGAAAATTTTCACAGCTTGGGATTTCTTCTTTTTTTTTAGGGCGAGTGGAGGGCGCGGATCTTCATCACCATTACTTTTGGTCTAAGAAGACTCAGAAGAGTATATAGTTTCGTCAAACAATAGTCTGTTCAAAAAATTAAAATAATAAAAATAATTTACGATTATAACACATACAGATAACTTCATGCTCCATTGTTCCGGAAATGAAAAATATACACGAATAATATTTGTTAAAATGTCGATTCGAAGTTCAAAAGCGGACCAAACCTTTAAGCTAGCAAACCGCCAAAAACCGAACCATGAACCAAATCGTTTGGATCTAAAAGCAGCCAACTAGCTTAGGTTCAGGCACTTCAATAGCTCTCTACTATTTATGAACACTCTAAATCGGAATACTAAAGCTGATTGTTGAAGGTTCATCGTGAGGATATTTTTTCCAATGGTCGTTGATTGAAATGAACAAACGCCAATGCTCTTTAGCTTGGATGATGTAAAATCAACAGTTGGTATATGTCATGTAGTCTTATTTATACATGTGAACTACCAAAATGAAATCATGACGAAGCACGGTTGTATTGAACTAAAGTTAGCTAGAAAAAGAATCGAACCTCCTATTTATACAGGTGAACTACCAACTTGTGACAGATTAGCCTTTGCACTTGACACGTCTATGACACTAAGTTCTGGAAATATACTCTTACAGTTGACAGGCGTAGGAGTAGGACCTTGGGTAGGACTGTTGCGGTTCATAATCTGCCCTCTCAAGGGATCTTCGCTACAACTAGTTCCACCAGGTGAGATCTTACTCCATTCATCCTGCATTTCCATGTAACAAATCCGTCATTCCGGATATAAACACACACACACACCCCTTCACATGTAAATTGAATTCATACCTTCTGTGAATAGCTTGGTCCATGACCAAGCCAATTCTCGCTACTACGAGTTAGCTTCATATACGTAGATGGGGAATTATGTGACGTGAAGTAATATGATGAATGGTGTTCCTCCCTACAATACATGTGGGCTGAGTCTCCATATTCGTGGTTTTGTGGGGATGTTCTAGAAGTATTAACAAATGACTGAGACATGCGAGAAGATCTTTCATGTCCTGTCTTCTGTGAATCCGTTAAACCTAACTGTGGTGTCATTGTCCAGTCTTCAATTGTTATTCCTTGCTTAGCAGCAAGTTTAAGCAGCTGCTTTTGATCTAATCCTAATCCCATAAGTAGTTTCCATAGATTTCTTTGTGTTTCCCTCTGATTGTGAATCACTTGATCCCTCATTGCCATTTCAAACTGAAGCTCGGTATTAGTCATCCCCTGCATTTACAATAAAACCAACGGTTATCTTCAAATGTTTTATTCAATACGCACGCACGCGCACTTCTTCTAAAAGAATATTATTTGTTTACCAGGAGTCTATATTGACTGAGAATACGCAAGTAGGTCTTATTAGCATTGTTGCTTATGGCCTCATCAATCATCTCCTGTAATTGACATCGGCGTTTCTCATTGGCTTCAATTTCCTGTGACAGATTAAACATTTCAAACTTGTTAGTCGAATGCCACCTGTCTAAAACCCATGTCAAAGGGGAGTGGGGGCACCTTTTGATAAATGACGCCGGTCTCATCATTGTCACGGATATTGTCCAGAACAAGCTGTCTCCTTAACATTAAAGCCTGCACAACTGTTCCATCATTTTCAATGGCCTGCTTTAGAGAAAAGAAAGTCGTTCAGTATTTATAAGTTGTGGGTGGGGAGGGGGGATGTAATTAGTAAACAATAGTACCTGCTGCTTCGCAATATCATCATCAAGATGTTGCAACTCGGTTCGATTTTTAAGATTAGTTTCTTCAAGTTCATACACAGCTTTCTGTAAGTTTATTCTTTCTTGGACATTTTCACTGGTTTCTTGGCTTAATGTGTTTAACCATGATAACTCATCGTCCATTGGTCTTTCAGTAGATTTTGTGTTCAGTTGTGTTTCCTTTTCAGCTAGTTGAGTCTTCAACTGACTAACCTCGTTCTGTAGGATGAAATGTCAGTAGACTGCATTAACAACCACAAAACTCACAATGATCTAACAAAGACCTTACCTGAAGACTGTCAATCATACGCTGATAATCTGATACATGAGTATCAACTGTGCCAATATTTTTCTGGAAAAGAAAAACACAAATATCATTATTATCAACTTCTTTGCAGTTTAAAAAGCATGCAAATTTTACCTGGATGTGAGTTTTGATTTCCTTAGCTCGGTCTGCATATTTCAAGGTATTAACAGTGTGATTATATTGATTATCTGCTGGTGATATAGTTGCAATCATGACTGTTTGAGAATTGCCACTCAAGCCAACTTTAAGAATTCGAGTCAACTTGCTGAAAAATATTTGTGAATTAATCAACAGATGCTAGGGAATCATCAGTTATGTTAAGCTACTTGTTAACATCCTACCTATTGCGATAAGGGACATATGCTAGTCCCTTTTTATGCTGTTTCCCCAAAGCATTTATACAGTTTGCCAAAGCAAGAAGTGATCGGTTAATATTAGCGCCATCTCTTAATTTCTGGCCACCATTATTTGTTTCAGACGCCCGTTCACTGCATCATAATTTGTATATTTTACAATCAAACAGATTTAAAAAAAAATTATAAACAAAGGAATATATTGACAAAGTTTATACCTCCCAGCAAGATCCACAAGTGCAAGTTTACCACGAATAACTTGACTACGGTATTTCCTTTTCTGTTTTCTAAGCACTGTTATTTCCAAAACTGCATGTGAACTATTTAAAAAGGCAAAAACACATGCTCAGAAACTGAATATACTAGTTGAAACTTGAAAGTACATTTGCCACGTGTAAGTGTGTGTATGACTCACCGTGATGATGTCTCGTTGGCATCTGTGCTGTCAGTTTTGCGCCTACTGTTCCCAATATTTAAAAGCTCAAGAATCTTATCAGCTGAGTTGACCTGTAACAATTTGAACTGGTAGAATTACAACAAACTACAATATGGAATTAATGCATTAAATAATACGAGTAAGACGTTTAACCTTGATACATCTTAGCCCAGCTACAACTATCCCCTGCTCTGGGTCCTCTCTGAGTTCTAAATGACCAGATGATTTTTCAAGTAGATCATAGATCACCTATTTGCATACCAGAGAAGATCAAACCTTTGCAACCTCTGTCCTCTTAAATAAAGAAATATATAATATAGTTTTATACTTTAAGATAAGATATCAGCGGGTTAATACCTCATTGTAGACTTCAAGGTAGGAACAAGTAACTTCAAATACATCAGAGCTTTTATCATTTTTTTATAAAATCGAATATTGTGTGTAGGCTTAGAACCATCAGGCCTGGGTCAGCTTCAGTTCCTACCATTGTATAGGTTTTTCCACTGAAATAAAAAGTTGTGTTACAATTGAGGTAGCTTAAATCACAAAGGGCGGAAGAGAACATACGGAAACATATTTTGTAGTTTTATACTAAAGATTTTCCAATGGGTTGGATTCCCGATTCCCCCAAGATTAGTGAAAATTTATGACAAATGAAGGATCCATCACTAAAACGTTAAAGAGTACACACAAATGATAAGAAACTAAACAGATAGAACAAAAATACTTTAGAGGATTAAAATTTCTATGGAGGTATGGAGCAGTAAAGATTGCAGAGAATTTAGAAGAAGAAATATGGACATTAACATGACATGATGAAAATCACTCAAAATCCTAGGAAGGCTTTGTCCCATATATGACAGAACCATGATAAAGAATCCTAGTATAACACATAGATAGACCAAAAATGATCTGTTCCACACCAAAAAAAAACCTCCTTATTTTCCCTAAATGAAATGTACGGTAGAGATTAGTCCTACATCCAAAATCCATCCACATATAAAGATGATGCATACCCATCTATTAGTCTATTACCCACGGTCCACGATCTATGTGTACCATAAACCCACGTGGGTGTTTCCTTGTTTACTTGTTCCTTGCATTTAGTTCATATATGTGTGTTTGTTTTCTCCCATGTAGTAATAGTAATGGGTAGTTATTTCCACATTTCCAATTCGTAATCCCCGTTCTGTTTGTAAGCCAAATAAAGGCATAGGAGTTTCATTGATAAAGCAAACAAAAACCTAGTAAAGTCTCATTTCTAATCTCTGATTCTTGGAGTATAACCCGCTCAAAGGGTCTTTATCAAAAGATAATACAGAACAAGCAATAACATTTGACTTTACTTTAGTATCCTACCTAAGGTTCTTATAGCAAATAAAATAAATTGATTCACAAGGTTGTTTAACTGTTTTATACATTTATTCGTCTTACTATGATTTTCCAATGATGTTAGTTATTAAATTTAGATGAAGATAACATTGAATCAACAACCCAAAATAATTACAATAATGGCAGGGAAGATGTATAAGTATAAAATTAACAAACCAGTTGAAAAGTTCACTTGTTAAACTTATACGAGACAAAGATAAAACCATAAGTATGTTTGAAGATGGAGCAACTGGGGAAAAGCAAGATAACTTTTTTTAAGATAATCAGAAGTTCAGAACCCAATTAATCATTCCCTCCTTGACACGAGAACCACCCCCAACACACACTCTCTTACATTTAGACAACCCTCATCTAAATGTTCCAAATCAATGCAATCACGAGCTTGGTTCAAAAAATAGCGCCTCGGGAGCGCTTTAAGCTCTTGAGGCGCGAGGCTCCAGAAAAATCGCTTTTTTTGTCGAAAAGCCCTGGGATACATGAAGCTCTTGGGGCGGCGCTTTAAGCTTGGCGCTTGAGGCAGCGCTTCAGTAGCGCCTCAGCCCAAAAACCATTTTTGCCTACTCTATTTAGCCCAACAAGTGAAGTTCTATGTTGATTCGTATTATGGATTGTTCTATGTTGATTATCGATTGTTATACCAAATTTTCCAACCCCAAATTACTTGCCAATTTATCGATTGTTGATTCATATCAGCTCGACCCCATCCAGGGGCATGCCCCTTGGACCCCACCAGGGGGTGCCGCCCTTTGGACCCTGCTCCCGAGGGGTTGCCCCCGACCCCCGCCAAGGGGGCAACCCCCGAGTTGTTATGGGTTGTTTTATGTTGCTTTCAAATATTGATTGTTATATCACAAGCATTGGCTAATTGGTATAAATCATATTCGGATGATTTTCAATGATATATTAAGCTGTAGGGACTAGGGAATTAGTTCAAAGTTCAAACTTGTTCCTATATTCTGATGTTCTTTTTTTTTTTCTTCTTCTTTATTGTTAAGTTACTTAATGTTGTCTTCATCTTTAAGGGTGTTTTGAATTTAGATGACTATGTGCTTGGTCATTCTTATGTTTTGAATGCTTTTTTAAGTGTTTAAAGGTGTTTTATAATCATGTTTTTGTGTTTATGTTTGATTAGAAGGTAGAATATGTCATATTGACATATATAAAATTCACGAGAAAAGGATCCCACTGGCACTACACCTTCTCCAAACATTACAAACTCCACCCTCACTAGTGACGTGTTATTTCTCGTTAATATTTAACCCATAAACCTCTTCCACCTCTTACCACTGTCACAATTCAACCATTGACATTCCCTTAATTTTCTTTATAATCATGTGATGGTAATACTTCTCAACTTCCTCATGTTTTCTTATTACTACTAAATCATAACAGTTTCTCGCAGGACAATACTCAAATTTATGCATCTTACTGATGACTGCACTCGCCAGTCGTGCCTAACATAGCTTATATGATTTTTTATCTCCATTTCTTCACATTAGGTGTGAGGAGGATTAGTCGATGTTGATAAGCTCACGAGTCGCAATCATCCCAGGCTCAAATTCCTCCTGTTTTCTTATTACTACTAAATCATAACAGTTTCTCGCAGGACAATAATCAAATTTATGCACCTTACTGATGAGTAGTGCACTCACCAGTCGTGCCGAACATATCTTATGTGTTTTTTTAACCTCTGTTTCTTCACATTAGGTGTGAGGAGGATTAGTCGATGTTGATAAGCTCGTGGTCACAATCATCACAGGCTTGTGGGTTAACCAGTGAAATGATAAGTATGTGCCAATGAGTGAGTGCTAAAAGTTGTGAGATACCCATCAACTTAGTTCAGCTTCTAATTATAAAGTTTACACAACGTGTTGCGGAATTCTCAACTCACACCGTGATCAGTCTCAAGAATCTTATTTCTATCTGCATAAATCTCTGTATTAACACCATTACAGCCCACCTTATTTTGAAGTTTATTATTTTCCTCCATAGTCTTATTAAGCCGATCAGCTATGACATTGATAACATGGTTCAACAAATTGCTCAAGCACTATATATTAAAACAGGCATGTATTTGGTGAACACTATGTGCAACGTGTAAGGGGAGAACTGGACGTATTTTATGATTACCTTCCAGTTGAACCGTACGCAAACACGGTCGCATTTAGACCATGAACTACCCCCGAGATTGTAGAAGATATACTTCTCTTGTACACATCCTGCACATATCATCATCACCATGAAATTGTGACCATTATCATTAGAAACAGAAGTTAAATATATTTGAAAAAAAAAAAACAGAAGAAACACATAACGTCCAATATCTTGAAACCTATATTGGAGCCGTCAAAAAATGGCATGTAGGACTCTTCTAGTGTTTTAACATCTTCATGCTATTCAGCCTATTTGACCTGACATCCTGACCAATAACTATAAATTTTCCCAGGTAATATATTTCCAGACATACATGTATTGCAAATGTTGGCATGTATACTTTGTTAAATAAAACAAAGAAGATTTTAAGTATACGTTAATCACCAATTCTGTTGACAATAGACTACTGACTGTATATTTTCATGTAATCTCATTGGGGTTACAACTCAAGGAGCATGAGGCGCAATTTGAATAATATATTAAATAAGATGTTAGTGCAACCAACTGTCCATTTCAGCAAAAAGAAAAAAAAAAGTTGACAACATGACAGAACTTGACAAATGTAGCGTCCTATATACTATTGCCATTTATCAAGAAATCAGAAATGGTCAAACACAAAAATCTTTTAGGCACTTATGATGCTTAAATGGATAAAGTAGTTACTTTCATCAACATGATGACTACTTAAGAGTTAATGGGAAACATCAAAAATACATTGCTTCAACTCCACACTTTCTTTCCAACCTCTAGCATGTGCCCAAAAAAAATTCTCAACCACCACATACACCATAAATCATACTAAGTTTAGCTAGACATAGACATGTCTATATCAATATGATATCCTCTTTTTTCTTCTCTAGCAGGATTTTGTGTGGATCACTCAAAACAATCTATCAAATTACCACAAATACGAACCCTAATTACTTGGAGTCTAGTCAGAAGGCACATGTTTTTCATTCATATTACTAAAGCACATGAATAAGCTGTCATGTGTGTAATTTTAACTTTAGACAAATATTTTGATGTAAGAAACTATATAACATCCCTATGAAAGGTCAGGTAGCCTACAGCATTCAAAGTGCCTCTTAAGACTCGGAATCACTAATTAACTACATAATCATAGATTCATAGCAACAAAAGCATAATAAACAACTAACATATTAAGTAATACTGTAATAGTATACAACATATACCGCATTTTTCGAATCCGGCGCAAATGCATAATCAAAACCATATCTCCTCTCCTTCGTTCGATTCTGTATCCGATCCAAGTAATCCTTCGACAAGTCCGGATCCAAAACAACCACCTCCTAACAAAAGCATCACAACATATCCAATCAATACACATTCACCAACTATAAACCCTAACCTTAACAAACATAATAAAATCCACAATCACTTAGAAAAAAACTAGTCACCTTATTATTAATAACTCGCACTATATCACGCCCACGCTCTTTCTCAGTCAACGGTCTACATTTTACAGCAACCTGTTAAACAAATTTATGAACCTGACATAAATTAAATTTATAAAACCAAATCAATTATTATTATTATTATTAACTAAAATACTTACAGTAAGAGTTGTAGCTTTCTTCGTCGCCGGAGCTCTAATACTCGGCATATCGATTAAAAAATTAGCTCAAAAAACTCGTTCAAAACCCCAAATAACCAATAAACACTCATAAATCGATTATTATAATATTTTGTTTCTGAATTCAAACCGATTACGGAAACAAAAACCCTAGGCTTGAACTTCGAAGTTTCAACTGAAATGATATAATTGTGAGTATTTAATTCAAGTGAAACGGTTGAATTTCAAATGAGAGTATGTGTGTGTGTGATTATTGTTATTATTATTGGAATTAGTGAAGATGAATGAGGTAGTGAAAGAAAGAAAGCGGTGAAAGCATTGTAATATTATTATTATTATTTTATTATTATTGTTTTTATTATTGTGGAGTCGTGTAGAAAGAAATAGGATGATGGGCATTGACGCGGGTAATAAATATAATTGAAAGCGGAAGACGACGAAGGGTATTATCAACTGTTTATCAGATTAGCTGGACCTTCGGTTGTCAGGAACTGATCCTGGCCGTTGGATTTTTGATCAATGTATCATGGTTTCTTTCTTTTGCTTTAAAACAAAAGGGGTTTGTTGGATGTTTGTGTTTAAGTGTTTCTATTTTTGTGTATTTGGTGTCTGGAGAGAGGCTAACGTACAAAGTTTCTTAACATACAAAGTGTAAGAAACATTCTCAGCCATTAGATTTAGGTGGTGGCAAGATGGTAATTAACAATCCTAATCATATTTGGGTTAATCTAACCAGGGGTAAATTGAAAAAAACACGTTTAAACATCTGTGAAATCATAACAACATACATAATCGATGCAAAAATTTTCAACGATTGAACCTGATTTTTCATCGTTTTCAACTCGATTAAACGTTCAGAATGATTAAACAATTCGATTACAAACAAAATCAAAACGTATTTGCAAAAATAGAAAAAAAAAAAAACAGAGTATGATAAGTCAATAGATAAAATTAGTCGAATCATATTAAAAAATCACTATCAACGCATGTATTATTCATAGAAACGAACGATGTTGATAATAGAAGAAGAATTAAAGAAAAAAATGGCTTTCAAAAAAGTTTCAGACGATGAAGATCAGAAAAACATAAAACGCATTTGGTTTTTTGAACACTACTTAAACTGGTTTTTTACAAAACGCACTGGTTTTTTTGTAAAACGCACTTGGTTTTTGTAAAACGCACTTGATTTTTTGTAAAACGCACTTGGTTTTTGTAAAACGCACTTGGTTTTTGTAAAACGCACTTGTTTTTTGTAAAACGCACTTGGTTTTTGTAAAACGCACTTGGTTTTGTAAAACGCTTTTAGTATAAATAAAACTCACCTGACCACAACCAGGCACCACCACCTTCATCTTCATGAACCATACCATCACCTCCACCCACCTACAGCCACCATCGTCTAGAGCCACCCGATACCACCACCACCCGGGTTCTCCACCAGACCTACCCCTGAAACCACCCATTGAACCAGGTACCAACCACGTGCACCATCATCAACAACGAGACCCGACTCTAGCCTGAGAACCATCACAATCCCGTCTTCAATCAGCCACCAGAAACCTGAGATCTGGAATCATCTGACCGAGAACCCCAACCTGGACTCGATTCTGCTTGTTACGCCACTGTTGCTGCTTATTGTTGATGTTCTCGGGGTCATAAGGCTGCGCCGCCACCAACACAACCCTTCCGGGCCATAAAACCATGCGCCGCCACCACCATAAGGTGGGTGGTGGCCGGCCGCTGCTGTTACCAGAGGGAGCTGAGAGAGAGCGTGAGGTAGAGAGAGAGGGAGGCAGGTTTAGAGAGAGAGAGTGAGATCTAGAGAGAGAGAGTGGTGGTGGTGTTGGTGGTGGTGGTGGTGGTGGTGGTGATGGTGGTGGTGGTGGTGGTGGTGGTGATGGTGGTGGTGGAGGTTAATGAACGATGAATGATTTGAAGGAACATTACCTTTTACCCCTTTTAAATCAATCAAGATTGGGTTAGTTAGAGTTAACTAGGGTTTACACATGTCAAGATGTGGTGGCTTCTTATACTTTGTAGGTTAAGGATACTTTGTATCCTATACTTTCTCTTGGTGTCTGAATTATTTTTGGATATACCACCGACTAAATAGTGATTATATATGTTGAGTTGTGTGAAATGATAGTGATTATGTTCGTGACTTGCTAAGCTTTCACTTGACTGCAAAAAATGATGCTCGTGTTAGGAAAGCGTTTTATGGGGTCGTGTTAACGACTTTTGGAAGGATATGGAAAGCTAGGAATGATCACATTTTCAATCACAAACAGGTTTCGGTTTAGAAAATCATCGAGGAGATTAAAGTCATAAGTTATCTGTGGATTACGAATCGGGGCAAGATGACGGATATGTCTTGGGAATCTTGGGGCAGATTTGATTCGACTAAGATGGGTAGTTTTTGGTTTTTGTTGTATTGTATTAATGTCGGGTGGTTGTTTTGTTTTTTGGGTTGTTGTGTTGTTCGGATTTTGTATCCGGATTTTGGTTTGCTAGCCTTTTGAATAAAGTTTTGTTGGCCGCTCAAAAAAAATGTTTGTGTGTTGAGTGTGTTTTGAGAAAGTGAATAAATTAAAATAAATAAACAAAAATGTGTTCTCTTTGGTTGTTGTAGGAGAGAAAGGAGATGATTAAAGAGTTTTTTTTATTCGGAATAATCGTCTTAAATCTAAAGAGAATGGGGAGAAAGAAAAGCCTGATTTGTCATTGCCATGACATGGGTAGTAAGTAGTTAGTGTTTAGATCGGGCATCAAACCTATGTTTTTTTGTTGTCACATAATCGTCTTAAATCCATCGTTGTTTTCTTGAATTTGTTTGATCCTTTTAACATTTGTTGTTGATGCTAAAGATTGGGGATATAGACCTATGGGTTTTTATATTAACATTTGTATCATAAGCTCATGTTTTGTATTGTCATCAAAATAAGGAATGTGTTACTACAACACATGAACACATATGCACTAACAAGTGTCATGCTATGAGTCTAGTGAGCTTTTAGATCAATGGATGTATCAATTGGTACACACATCATAAACTTTGATAATTAGAGAATTCTTTATACTAACTTATAAGGCATATACACAATATATATAAATAGAAATACAACAATCATAAACTTTGATAATTAGAGAATTCTTTATACTAACTTATAAGGCATATACAAATATATAAAATAGAAATACAACAAAAAGGCTCAGGCTAAATACAGCAGGTCTCTAAATAAGGAACAAACATGGTTAAGATCATTCACTCTCGATCAAATAGGAGCGTATAGGTTACGAGTGCCCTGTTTATTGAGAAACGCAAGAAGTTGTTGAACGCCTAATGCATTTGTGAACAGATTTGCAAGTTAGGACTCAGTGTCGGTATTCATTGATTGAATCTCCTTGAACTCTACTTAGAGTCGATATTCATTGATTCACTCCTTGAACTCTCACGGACTCTACAGAAGGGAGATCTACTCTGCGACCAACGAATCTTCTCGTCTTTGGTTGGGCCAGGGGGGTGGCATGCTTGTATGAACCTCATTGGGGTATCTCCTTTGACTGGTTTCAGAGAAAACGAGTTGTAACTGGACAAGCATCAATAAAGGCGGAATCGAAGAAAGTAGATAAGCACGCTAAAGCTTGTGCGGAGAACCAACATGTCTTTGTCCCATTGACATTTGATACCTTCGGCTCCTTAGCACCAGAAGCTATTCGTTTCTTGACCAGGGTTCAACGGGTTGTCCACAACAATAGTTCATCTCTACGGGCTCACAATTCAGAAAAAAAGTGACAGCATAGCTTGTTGCCTGTCTATCCTCTATTTTGATGTAACTTGTCAGAAGTTTAAAAAATGATAAAAAAAAAAGACATCATTTGAGGGTGTAATCTTAAACACATGCTTGTTTTAGTTCCTTAGTTAATACGGTATTCACTTTTGCAAAAACAAAATTGTTCCATGATTGGCTTCCTTCTCGTTGCAAAAACAAAATCATAGAGGCCCTAAACATAAAAAAATATCATATCATATTTTAAAACAAAACAAAAAAAATCAGATTCAGACCCCTATCTCACACACTTCCCTAATTCCCCCAAATATCATTTTACACGCAAATCCCTTCTCTCAAACCCCATCCGGTAAGATGATAATAATAACCAATCAATCAAACTAATTTCTCTGCATCTTTATATCCATTTCCCAAATTTTTTCCCTTCATTTTTTTTTACCACGATTAATTACTGTCATCTCTCGATCTGTAGACCCTCCATGTTTTTTACTTCTTTATGAAATTACCGTTGAATAAGTTAACATACTTATAGTTAGAGATCAGAAGGTTTGACTGGATTTTTTTAATTAATTTTTAGTTGTGTTTGAGGATATGGTTGTATAAGTTGTTGTTTACCACCAATACATGTACTTTTGTTGTGAACAGGATAAACATGTGTTTGTTGACTTTTAATTTACATTGGTTGAGCTTATATATGATTAGCTAGTGATTATCCAATTATTTGACTGGATTTTTTTGGATAAAATTTTAGATGAAATTGATCGGGTATCGATGGTTGTATAGCGAGGCTAGTTTACTTGTGTTTGGAGTTACTTGTCGATAGAGCGCTTTAGTGATTATTTTGGTGATTGAGGATATGATTCAAGTTATTGTTTACCACCAAGACATACTTTTTTGTAAATAAGATAAATCGATGTTTGTTGACTTTTTTTTAAACATTGAATTGAACGGACAACATAATACCTCCTCCATTACATATAAAGTTACTGGATTTTGTTGAATTTGCATTTGATTTGATAAATCCCTGGTTGTCGAAGGCGCACTCAAGGCGCAAAGGTGAATCTTGGGCCTCAGTTCAACGCGCTTGAAAAGCTAGGGCTTTTTTAGGCATGGCATGTAGCATAAAAACACATTTTTTGTTTTAGGCTTCTTTAGGGTTAGCTTAGGTTGTTTTAGCCTTTTAGGTTTGATTCCAGGCTTGTTTAGGGTTGGTATAATTGTTTTAGACCTGTTTCTGATACGTAACCAACTGGTTATTAAGAGTTGAGAGCTAAAGATTGAAGAATAAGGAGAAACACAAGAGAAGAGAGTAATCACAAAATCATTAGTTGCCATATTATGTTCCCAGTTCGTTTGTTTAACGAACTGTATTACAATCACATTTGACCTCTAAACCCCTCACACTATGCTATTATTACAATTGAACCCTCCTATTTGATACATAACATGTTCAGACTATTTTTGGCCGGAATTTCGTTGGAACTTGGCCTGAAAAATGCACATGAGGGCCTGAAAGTGGAGCTTTTGAAGCGAAGCGAGAAGGCTGCGCTAGGCCTAGGCGCGCGCCTGGGTGAGCCTTGACAACAGAGGATGAATCTAAGTCTGTTTTTACATCACTAATTATCATCTTAGCATCTGGCATTTCAAATATTTACCTTTCTTAATTTTTTTTATTGTATATGTTATATGGTCTTTTATTTTGTTCAAAAACTATTTTGACTAAAACTTTGACACACACCAGATCACATCATTCAGGACTACAGTACATAAATTCCTTCAAGAATCTGATCAAGGCCATCAGGTAATCATATTCTCTTCAAAAAGTGATTTATCTTATTTGGTTGGTTAGTATATTCTGTATGTTTTTACAGCATAGAATGAGGCATTTTAAGTTGGCAAATTTTGAATTTGTGGAGCCACTTGTTTTTTCCTCTTACAAGTCATTCTTACTCTCTTGGGGTAAATAGGCTTTAGTGATGATGAAACCTTGATTTCATTCCTTGACTTTTCAAATATTTATAACTAGCTTTTATCCCGGGAGTGTCCCGGGGTGGAAATATCTAATATAACATAATAAAATATCTAATATGACAACATAATTAATGATTTGCCAATACATGATTAATGAATAATAATAATAATATTATTATTATTATTTATTTTAAACAAATTTCTGCCATAAGTTATCATATTCAAATATTAAAAAAAAAGAATCTCTGCCTATGAAGTTATGTTTATCGTTTGTGATTTATTAGTAGAGTAAAATATATTTGAAAACAAAACTCCACAAAAATAGTTGTTTTTTTCTCCGTTTTTTTTATATAGCACTATGGTACTCGTTGGAAAGATAATAAAACGCTCGTTAATTTGGTGTAATTTTTTTCTTTAAAAAATCTCGTATATAAAAGATATTAACGTTTAAAAGTTATGGGAGGTAACATTAGAGAGAAAATTTAATTTTGTTTTTAAATTGTTATCTTTTCTTAAAATAATTATACTCCCTCCGTCCCATTAGAAGTGTCCATATTCCCTTTTTTATTTGTCCCATTTCAAAAATCATTAGCCAATTTCCAAATTTACCCTTAAACACACAACTAAAATAAATAAAGAATATCATGGACCCACATATGACAAGGGTATTATTGTCATATGGCAAGCAAAAAAAAACAATCATTTAATATGCTTAAAACTTTGTGTTTTTCAAACTAAGACAATTTTAATGGGACGGAGGGAGTAATATATATAGATTCATTAAAAAAACTCAAAAATTAAAAAATCCTACATGATGCCACGTGGCACATTTAAGGAGGGGTTGAGGTCTCCATTGAATGCCACATCATCAAAGTTCAATTCTTTTATTATAAGAGCATGTGTAGTGGGGGGCTTTATATATAAAGCCCCCCTTCCTGATTGGTCCACGTGGCTGCTGAGTCAGCATGGAGAGATAAAGTGGAAAAGGGGTGTAGTGGTGGGGCTTTATATATAAAGCCCCTTTTAATATTTTATTATATCTTTTAAAATAAAAAAATAATAAAAAAATAATAAAAAGAGAGAGGGGATGAGGTGTCATGCTCTGATTGGTGGGGCTTTTTTCTTCCGGGCGTTACTTCAATCACGCCAAACTTGGTTTTTGTAAGATGGAGCCCCCCGTAGCGGTGTTGGGGGGGCGCTATATTTTTTTTTTTCCATCATGGCGCCTCCACTACGGAAGCTCTAAGTTATAGATTATAGATACAAAAGTCATATCTCCTAATATGGAGGAGATTTTGTTACAATGAATACATTAACCATAGACTATTTACCAAATATATAAAACATATATTATTAACCCTTAACCCAATTGCAGTAACAAATGACCAGGCTTAACTTTATGAAGTATTTGGGTGCTGGATAGATCCATTGGGTCAAGAAAGTAGTGGGAAAACTGAATGGTGGGGAGTAGTTAGAAGACGAAGTTTATAGGAGCATGATTTAAAAAAACGGGTGAGGCGTGCCTCAATGCGATTCTATAAGAAAACGAATCTGAGGCGGCGCCTCAAGGTGTTATTTTGTACGTGCGCCTCATAGAGGTGAGGCGGCAACAAGAACTGCACCTCAGGTGCGCCTCATGGGTTTTTGATGTTTTGAACTTTTTGTGTCAATTTCAAGCATTCCATGTCTTTTTAATGTGTGTTTTTTATGTTTTTGATGAATCTAATGATGAAATTAGTTAGTATTTCATTTTCATAAGATATTATATCTATATTTATTTTTTAATTCCGCCCCGGGCTTACACCTCGGTCCCCCTCGAGGCGTACGCCTCGTGAGGCAAAGGGAAAACACAATTCTCATGTTTAATAGCAGGCTTTGTTTTTCTCTTAGAGGGTAGATTTTTATTTTATCGAATTGAGGTTCTTACCTTTAAAATTGGAGACCTAATCCTTCTTGAATTGGATTTACAATCTGTCAATTCTATCGTTCATTTATTTTGATTTTCTGGGTTCTATCAGTTTTGCATGAACAGCATATGAAAAGCATATGATTACAGGATATGATTTGAGTGTTTAACCAAAATAGATCAGTTAAACACTTAAGTAGCATCATGTTTGAAATATTGAGCAGATGAGTAAGATTAACAAATAGGTTAACACAAAAGCCAGTTGAATAGTTAACTAAGTCAAGTCGTTTAAAACTTTGCAGTTACTCGGTAGTCGGTAGGCTATACAACCAATATCATTAACATGAAAATCCAGATAAAAACAATACACCTTATGTTTTGTCATCTGTCAAAAACAACCTCGGAGGTTATGCTAAGCTCCCAAGCTCTTGATTCTTTACTTTGATTAAGCTAGGGTTTGGTCATATACATATAACTTGATTATTTTCTCTTATTCTGGATGTATTTGTATGCTGGTAGGCTCTAAAACGTAGCATGTTTCTGCAATTAGTCATTATTATTACACAAGCTTTATGTTAATGAGGCCTAAGTCTAATCTTATTTTTTATGTTCTGCTGGCCATAAGCAATTTCTTGATCCTTATGCTTTATATCTTGTAGTTGACAGAGCATAAGGCTAACTTGTAGGGCATATTTCACTAAAATGTGGTCTGGGCATCTAGTTATTGGTTTGCTATATTGCAAGCACATGCATTATTGGTTAATGCGTATTTGTATCCGTGTAGTTTCAAACATATGTCATGTTCTTTTATATTGTTGGATTTATTATAGTAGACTACAGCTCACGCAACATTTTGTTAAAGATGCTATCAGTTTAGACAACAAAAAGGTTGTGGTCCATAACTTATATGATCTCTTTGCACTTAGCGACTATCTTGCAGAATTATATAACCTGGATTCTATGGTCATCCTACTTGGATATATTAGTTAAGAGTTTGGTAGTTGGTACAGCAGTTTCTCGAAAGCGCAACGGAATTATTAATTTGAATATCTGAGACTTATGAACCTTCCAAAATACGGACTTTCAAACTGAAACAAAAGACCAAAGTAGTGCATTATGTTACCCTTGTTATGTGCATATGAGAAATTCAATAACTTTAAATCAGATGACGACTAAGGATATGGTCCTGATATTGTAGGTACTTGTTATTTAATAAACAAAACAAAGCAAGAAGTACCGGGGCTCCTGATTATGGATCTAAATTCCATCAAAGATGCATTTGACCGTGTCACAAAAAAGCAGAAAGTGTCATTTTCTAAATCTCAGGAGACCGTCGAACACATCAGCCAAGAAATTGAGTTGGCGTTATCTGGAATCCAGTCAGCAACGCCTCAACCTGACCACAACTTAATCCTTGGTGAACTCAAGACAAAGTTAAAGGAGATGGCCCCAATGGGTCAGCTAGAAGCCACCCAAAAGGAATTAAATCTTGCTATGTCCAAATACACTAAGCTTATCGAGAAACATTTCAATCCCGATATATCAAAGTCTTACAGGAACGTTGACTTTGATTTTCACACAGTCAACCAGATTATCGCCAGTCACCTTTACCGTGAAGGCATGTTTGATATCGGCGATTGCTTTGTAAACGAATCCCATGAAGAAGCTGTGGTTGATAAGAAAACTCACTTTCTAGAAATGTATCAAATACTCGAGTCAATGAAATCTCAAGACCTGGGTCCCGCTTTAAAGTGGGCCACAGCTAACCACGAGAAACTCCAACAAAACGGGTCGGACATTGAACTCAAACTCCATCGTTTACAGTTCATGGAAATTCTCAAACTTGGTCATAGAGATGAAGCTCTTAAATACATGAGAACTTATATCTCCCCTTTCTCTAACCAACATTTCTCAGAAATCCAGAAGCTAATGGCATGTCTTCTATGGGCTGGAAAGCTGGAGTCATCTCCGTATACCGAGCTTCTATCACCGACCCATTGGGCCAAGCTGGCCCATGAACTAGCCCAACAATTCTGCAATCTTTTGGGTGAGTCTTACCAAAGCCCATTAAGCGTAACGGTTGCAGCTGGAGTTGAAGCATTACCTACGCTGCTAAAGCTGGCGAGTGTGATGACAGGAAAAAAACAGGAATGGTTGTCTATGAAGCAGTTACCTGTTCCTGTAGATTTGGGTCAGGAGTTTCAGTTTCACTCGATATTTGTGTGCCCCGTGAGCCGTGATCAGGCTAGCGAAGAGAACCCGCCGATGCTGATGTCATGCGGGCACGTGCTTTGCAAACAGTCGATAACTAAGTTGTCTAAAAACAACAGCACAAGGCCTTTCAAGTGTCCATACTGTCCCACAGAGGTAGAAGTGGGTCAGTGCAGGCAGCTGCACTTTTAATATGCATTATGTGTTGTAAGTTTTATAAACAAACTCTGTTTTTTTCTTTTTACTCTGCATAATTCTTTAAGAAAATAGTGTGTAAATGTTTTCAAAACATCTCTATCTCCATTATAAAATAGTTGCCACTTGTCCCCATCCTCTCTCTATATATACATATATATATATATATATATATATATGTGTGTGTGTGTTGGGACTATTGGTCACTGATTTTTAATATATGCTTTTAAGAAAGACTTTTTAATATATTAATGATCAAAGGGAGAAAAGTGTGATGATCCTTTTTCACCCTTTTCCTCCTAGTTCAATTTCCCAAGATTTACCTTTTTAACATTTTTTCCCTGTTGACTGTTCTCAAAAAGTTTCTAACAAAAAAGTCAAAATTTTGATAGTTTTAGTTTTGTGAAATATGTCAAAAGGAAAGTCATTTGCTGTTTGAAAACAGGACAGGACTGTGGTTTATTACAACTTGAGCAAATGCATCAATGGTTTATATAAAAGCTTTATGTTAATGAGGCCTAAGTCTAGTGTTATTTTTTTTGTTCTACTGTTTACTTATATAATTTAAATTCATATGAAATGAATAATATACTCCTTTATTTTAAAAAGATAGATTGGATCTACTTGAGGTCTTCGGAAAGATAAACATGATTGATTCTGATGCTCCAGTGAGTATCATATTTGATTCTGGTGGAGTCATTCATTATCTAGCATGAGGTCGGTAGGCCATCCAACTACACTGACGAAACAGGCTGATGTCTGATGTATAACTCATTGGATTAACGATGTTAAAACAGATTTAAGTATCTTCTTGTGGTGTACCCAATCCTACGTGTGCTGGTATGTGGACGTGTGATGATAGGTTTTACAAAGAAAAACCTACAAAACTTCCAAGAAACATCAAGAGAAGAGAGACAAAGCAAAAAGCTTTCTATAATTTTTCATTCATTCCAATCATAAAACTCAAAAGGCCTTTTATAAGGCTTACAAACAACAGACGTGGACAAAATGGAAAATAACTACATGCTACCACTATCCTAATTTTACATGGAATAGAAAGAAGATAGGAACAAAACAAAGGAACATAGTCACCCACGTAAAGTACATGGGGTAGCAACGTGTGCATGACGGGACTCACTAGATGGGCACGTATCATGTGATGAGTGTTTCGACGAGTGTGGTTGCCTTGCAGAGACAACTTAGCGGGGTTAAATACAACTACAGTAGCAATGACGGTGTTCATTTGGTTTGTGTGGCTGCCGACTAGAGTGAGTCGGATGTTTAATCAATTCTTTTAACGGTTTTTAACGTTAGTTAGTAACAAGGACCACATGGGTTATACTGTGTAAATAGTTACACCATCCGTATAATTTGATCTATAATATGCACACGGCTTGCGACACACAAGAACTTATACCTTGTGTGAGTCTATGTCAAAATACATATTTTGTTGTTTTAAAGTAAATGAAGCTTTAAAACATAGGAGGAATTAAATCATTCTTCCACATTAAATATGTTGTCTTAAGTTTGAACCTTAGATTTAAAAAAATAATAATAATAAACCATTGATTCAACTACACATGAAATGAACTTGTGTCAGTCCCGTGATTCCAGCCCAGCTGGTTGAGGATGTGAGGGTTTACTCCCTAAGGGAGGTTCCCGCACGGGGTCCTGAGTTCGAATCCCACTGGTGGCATAAATGCCCCATGTGGGTGTGGCCTATGGATGTGTTATTCCAGCTCTGCTTCGGTGGGGTGCCGATTCGAACCCGGGTGGCTTGACTTCCGCAAAAAAGGGTTGAAGCAAGCTAATGGGTTTCCAGCTGATCTACACCTTTCAAAAAAAAAAATGAACTTGTGTCAACAAAATGTTATAATCATTTCAGTAAACCAGACCATGGAACTTTAATGATATATAAAATAACAATTATTGCTTTTATTTTACTTCATATTTTAACTTTACATATCCCCACCACTTCCAAGTATAATCCAAAAAAGGTTTTGTATTAGAATCTAATAAATCACCGTTTAACTGGGTCACAAGCTGCCCCCATCATTGTTTTGTTTTTATTTAATTATTGTTTTACACTTTAATTATTTTTATATTATAATTTTATAATAATTGAAGTGAGAGACTATAAGCCCTACCCCTTTTATTTGATTAAATTAGACTAGAAGGTATGGGGGGCGGCATAGGCTAGGCAACGATTTGCCGGGCCAAGCTACACCGCCCCCTTGGAGCGGCAAGGCTTTGGGGCGGCATACCCGGCTAAATAATGCCGTTGATGCCTGCGAATGGGGTGGTGCCACGTGGACTGAACGTTGGGTAACGGCTATTTTAAAAAAAAAAAAAAAAAAAAAAGTTTTTTTTTCAAACTATTTAAACCAAACACCCCTACCCTTTTTTACCCCAACTTTTATAAAAACTCTCTCAAATACTCTCACTATATTTAAACCAACTAATATTTTTAATAAAATTCAAACCCTCAAACAACCATGTCGCTATCATCTTCTTCGACGTCTTCGTCTTCTACGGGTTCATCATCTACAAACGAGGCCGTAAATTTTGTTATAAACATCGTGGGGCAAGCGGCGCAGATTATTGCCGAGGAACAAGGAGACGAAGTCGATTCGGCACCTCGAACTAGGAAAGCGGCTATAAATAGAGACCGAGAGGGTAAGTTTTATATTTTTTTATCATCGTTTATGTGTATTATATATATTTTTTTTAAATATAGTGTAGATTTTATTGTGTACATTATATATTTTTTTTGTAAATATAGTGTAGATTTTGTTTGTGTGTTAATATTTTTTGTAAATATGTGTAGGTGCCCATGATAGATTGGTGGCCGATTATTTTGCCGACGAACCCTTATACTCGGCGGAACTATTTAGGCGTAGGTTCCGAATGAGTAGAAGATTGTTCTTGCGTATAGCCGATGATATGGCTAACTTCGAGCCATTTTTTACCTTACGATACGATGCTAGAAACAAAAGAGGGTTCACCACCATACAAAAATGCACGGCGGCACTTCGGCAACTAGCGTACGGGACTGCGGCGGATTCCTGGGACGAGTATTTAAAAATGTCGGAAAGAACTTCACGAGAGTGTCTATACAAGTTTAGCAAGTGTGTGGTGAAGCTTTACAGCAAGAAATATTTGAGAAAACCAAACTCCAGTGAGGTCCAGCAATTGTATCAGTTTCACCACCAACAACATGGTTTTCCAGGAATGCTCGGAAGCATTGATTGCTACCATTGGCCTTGGAAAAACTGTCCGGTAGCATGGCGCGGAATGTTCAAACGAGGAGATCAAGAATATCCTTCGATAATCTTGGAGGCGGTGTGTTCACAAGATTTATGGGTTTGGCATGCTTTCTTTGGGGTTCCTGGTTCGAACAACGACATTAATGTTATTAACCAGTCGGAGATTTTTGACGATGTCATAAAAGGAACCGGTCCGGATACCAGCTTTACAGTATCGGGTGTGGAGTATAGGCGCGGCTACTATCTTGCTGATGGAATCTATCCATCTTACTCGACGATCGTTAAAAGTATTCACCACCCTCACGATGAAAAAAGAAAGAAATTTGCCAAGTATCAAGAGGCGGCAAGAAAGGACATTGAACGATTATTTGGTGTTCTACAATCAAGATGGCACATCATTGCACACCCGGCACGTATGTTCACCCCAAAAAAAATGCGTTACTGTATGTATGCTTGTGTCCTCTTGCATAACATGATAATCGAAGACGAAGGCGCCGCCATTTGTGTGTATGACGAGAACGCCCCGCCGGAGAATACGGTTCCTGTCAACCCACATCAACAAGATTTAAACGAGTTCTCGTTACAAAACGAGTACACACACCGCAATCTTCAAGCGGACTTGGTTGAATATATTTGGAACAACGGGCAAGACTAGATTATTTGTAATTTTTTTTTTGTCGAGTAGGTTACTTTAATATTTTTAATTATTTGTAATTTTAGTTATGGTTTTTTTTAATTAATTTAGAATATTAACTTTTTATGTAATATTTTCTTTTTAATATTAATTTAGAATATTAACTTTTTTATTGTAACATTAATATTTTTCAATTAAAAAAACAAAAAAAAAAAGAAAAATGCATTTAAGGATGATGGGCCTCCTCCACACCCCTTGGTCCATCATCTCATGGATGCTCCTACCTCACGCTGACGTGGCAGCTGAGGTGGAGGCAAGGCATGGATGATGGGCCTCCTCCACACCCTATGGTCTTAAACGCATCCTATATAAGTTATTCAAGTCATTATAGTCTAGAGCGACAGTTTTGTTATTATATAAACTGAAAAATAACATTTGTTGGATGGATAAAACAAGCTGTGAGTTAGGGATCAAATTTAGAATTTTTTTGTAAAAAAATCTATATTGACGATATTTACCTATATGACTTACACATGAAAGATCAATAATTGAGAGTTAAGATTTCAAACGAAGCAAAACCCAAATAATAAAACATTTATGATGGCATGTTGTGATCTCTTACTTTAATTCTAAATCTCATGATACCAAATAATAACATAAAACAAATTCACATCTTATAATATATAGAAAATAATGAAATTACTTATCTTGAGTTTTGCTATGTTATAACTACCTAATGCATATGGGTCTTGAGTTTTGCTATTGGCATGCATGAAGTTTATACATATCTAAACACCAATTCATAACCATAACTCATCTAAACCCTTACAAAGAGATCAATGATATGATATCGTTGAGGGCGATCCAAATATATCAGAGGTCTTTAGAGTATACTGTATACATATCAACCGGCGTATGTGGTTGGTTCACCGAATCAATCAAATCACTATATGTACAACATTTTGTAGCGTATGCGAATGTAAGGAGTGCAACATGTGTCGCAATGTAGCTAAATACATAGCATATATGATCGGACACAAATACTCTTCAATATACTATAAAAATATATAGCAATGGAGCATCACTTTATTCATGGTCTTTATATATTCAAATCATCTGTTGGACTCCACTTTTGGAATTTAGGAACCAAAAAAAACGAAAAGGTGTCTGTCCATTTTTCACAAATTAGATTCATGCACACATTCGATCCATCTAATGATGATACACCCACAAAATGACAATTGAAAAAACAAAAACAAAAACAAAAACCAAATACTATAATATTTCACAACACATAAAAGATACTCTATTTCAATCATCATCATCATTTAATCGTTTCTCCACCACTTTTTTTAACTTATATTTCAATCTTTTTATTTATATAAAACAAAAAGACATAGAGCCCCGTCCCTTTTGTCACTCAATCTCATCATCTATTGTTTTCTTTCTGGGTACCCTTTGTCGCTATATACTCAGTCTGTCCCTACCACCCTTTCAATCACAAAATGTTTCAAATCAAACACTTTTCAATTCTTTCAGGGTGTAAAGTGGCATTACTCAAATAACAAGGACTAAAAATGTAAATATTTATTAAAACCTCGCATCCTCAAAACCGTGTAAATCGCTAACTCTATTCAACGTCTTTCTCATCATTGCCACCTTAGCCAGCTTCTCAGCCACACGCCAAGCCGATATCGGCGTTAACGGCTCGCCTTCATCCGGCTCTACCCTCCCTCGCTCGGCTTGAGCCAAGCGTCGCCGTTGTAACTCGTTCAACTCGGCTTCAACACTAACCATAAACTCACTACAACCCGAGCTAGTTTGGTTCAATAAAGCACGAGCTGATACTAGCATATGGTACGCGCCGATTAAATCGTTGCGAGCCGTGAGTACCCGTGACTCGGCTAAAGCTCGAGTTGTAATAAAAAGGGATCTCAACCGTTGGATTGGTACGGAAGATGATCTAACGGTGTGTGGACGAGGTACAACCAATTCATGCTCGTTACAATAAATAACTTCCTGAGTTTCTGATTCCCTGTAACTGCAGCGCACGGATAGTACTGTGTGGACCCCTGCAGCCGACGCTGGCACTTTCAGTTCTATCAACAATTCTCTCTCTTCATTTTCACACAATTCCCCAATACTAACTATATCCGTACCGGTACCTGTACCCGTACCCGTTCTCGACCCAAGAGCAATAGCTCGTGGCGTGTGTGAATACACCGATACAATTTCGCCTAACGACTCGTAGGCGAGGCCTAACTGTAATTGAAGATCTTGAACTGTCACCGTTAGTAAACTTCTAATTATTTTAGCAAACGCGTGGTCGTCGCTAGCAGTGGGTTTAAGTGTATGAACGGCGACATTTTGATAGCGCGTGGTGGACACGTGTGAAGACTGACTAGGCACGTCGGAGAGGAGGAAGATGCTAGCAACGGTGTTTCTCTCACGGCGATCATCCAATACTTTTGCGGCTTTTTTAACAGCGTCAGCTGCGTTAGAAGAACCTTCTAGAACAGCCATAGCTTCCACTATTCGACGAGCTGCTCGTTGACCAGAACTTGTCATTCTCTTTAGATGTAATAATCTCTTCGAATATGAAGAGAATGCTACGATTGATAACCTATCAGAAGATGAAAGCGATGAGATAATTGTTCTCATTGTTCGTTTCATCATCTGAAGTTGTTCGTTTGACACTTTTCCACTCACATCAACCACGGTTACTAAGTCAATAGGAGCTCTGTGTTCTGTTTTCCCCTGCATAGATGGGGCTTTTGCTCGCAGAACAACTGCGTACGTTTCGTAACCTCTGGCAGCGGATATAACCGCTGCCTCAGGTAACAAACGTACGTCTACTTCTCGTGCATGAGTGTCAAATGGACTGCTATAATTATCGGTATGAAACCCTTGGAACTCTTCGATTGAGTCATCATCGCAGGTTTCATCCGATTCTGGAATCGGATTAAATCCGCCTTTAGGTGTTAACAAACCTATCGGGTCATCATCATTATATACTTTCAAATCCGGCTTGAACGAATTCTGTTTGCTTAATTTGCTTTTTTTGTTGACAACATCATCCTTTTCGTTCAGCTTATCTTGTTCCTTATGATTCTGGATCTTTTCGTTGATTGAAAAAACAGGCGTCTCTTTCCGCAGAGTGCCACAAACAGGACAAGCTAGGCTGCCTTTCTCCTTCACATAACTGGCTATGCACGGAAAGTGAAAGCTGTGGGAACACTCTGCGGTGTAAATCGCAACGCCTCGCCCACTCTTCACACTCTGTGAGCATAATCCACATCTATTCTGCAGATTCAAAAAGTTACTTTCAATTAAAACATGTGTTTAGACAAAAGAAAGTCAGTCTGAATTAAAAAATAAGGATCTAATTACAATAGAGCAGTGACACAGGTAAACAGGCAAGAAGTTACATTTCATGAACTTCATGAATCTGTGATGATTACAATGACAAAAGAAAATAAAAATAAATAAAAAAATAAGGTATCTAAATGATCTAATCTTACTGTGGAGAGGCGTAGGTTCGATTTTAGGAGAGAGAAAGTTGATGGAGATCGAGGCGATGATGGAGTGGATGACCACTGAAACAACTTAGGACTGTTACTGGTCTTGCAACGAAGCCTTGGACTTACAGGAACAGATGCTGATTTCTCTTGTACGGTTACAGCTGTGGCTCGAGAACTCGTTCGACATCGCAAATTTGGACTGGGATCTGTGTCCACTTGGAGCCGAGGCGTAGACGGATTAGAAGAAGAAGAGCTGAAAAACACAAATCTACTACCAAATTTTGGAGTATTACACTTTACAGAATCATGATCATGATTATGATTATTATTATGTTCATGTTTATGTTTAGTAGATTTAACGGAAGAATCAGAATCAGGTTCTCGAGGAACCGATGTGCAGAAAGCTCGACGCCAACCAAACACCATTTCACTGATTGGGAATTTTGTTACGAGAGATTGGTTTTGATTATGAAAGGTGAAAAATATAAATTTAGGAAATGAAAAGGATTGTGTAAGAGAGTGTTTAATGTGAGTGCAGAATATAGAAAAGGTGGATGATGAGGAAGCAATTAAATATTAGGAGGTCTGCATCTTTGTTTCTTGGGCAGAGTTTTTATTACGAGGTCAATATATATATTTAATTTTAGGAGAGATCGGCTGTCATTAAATGGTACAGTATATAAATGCGCCATCTTGTTTTTAATGAAATTCATTGCTCAAAAATCGTATTTAAAAGTGTATAGTGGCAAAATGAGGTTTCGCTTGATTTGCATTCATGGGTAGTGAAAATTTAGGTTCAAATCCATATGGTTTATCGTAGTGGAGGTTCGGGTGATTGGTTTTTCTCGTAACAGTAATAGTGAACTTTGATTACCCGGTGTTGTTTGTGATTGCGAATGTGTGTGATCATTTTTTTTTTCGGTGGGTTACTCTGGATATCGGGACTTTTATCCGTTGTTCGTCAAAGGAAAAAAGTGTAGTAGATCAAATTAATGTTTTAAGAGTTTAACATTAAATTTTCAAGGGTAACAAGTTCTTTGAATAACCTAAATCAACTAGTTGAATTTTTTTTTTTTACATTTGTTCTAGACTTATATTTATTTAATAAGATGTTATACAATGATTATTATACAATGATTACTACATTTAATTATATATTTCTATACTATAAATTGTGAAAACGTGTTCCCCCTCTCTTCCTCTCTCTCTCTCTCTCTTGTATTTTTATAACGGGTAACTAAGATACTAGTAACTTAATATTAAATTTACACATTTTATCTTATTATGAAACTAAAGCCCTTAACATTTCAGGGAGAGATGGCTTTCTAACATTAGGCTACCATCCCCTTTAGGCTTTGTGTGATGAGGCGTGAAAGTGGGCTTTAACGCCACCACACCCCTCCGTGCATTGCTTTGTAGTTTTGTGGCTTGTGGATTGCATCACACATGAACATTGCAAAATTTGAAACAGATGACTGTTGGCAACAGTCATTTTGTATTGAAAAGAATCTGATTTTCCTTATTTACACACACTATATAAACCAATTGTACCACTATATTCTACTCACAAATCTTGTACCCTAACTCTGAAATTATAGACACTCAAATTCTACTCACCAAATTTTACTCACGATATATCCCTATGAAAACCCATTCGATCCCAACTTTTGATCACCCCGACAAGCTATGAACCATCCAAACATGCCAAACAATCAAATGCCAGCTAATTATCCGATTCATCCGAGCTTTTTTATAAATGCCGACACAAATCACAACTTTTTTAGTATATATGATACAAAACATCAACCACAAGCTCAAACGTTACAACCCTTTACTTTTCCTGAGTCACATACCGAGATGGTACCCGAGACGCCACCGGACAAGGAAGGATCATCACAACCTCGGAAATGGTCTCATAAAAAAAAAAAGATAACGTGGGGCCGAGGATCAAGAAAAAGCATACGTTGTGGTCGTCGATTGAAGAATTTGCTTTGGCTCACGCTTGGTTCGGCCTAGTTAAGGACCCTTAAGTTGGTAAATATTTTTTTATCATATCTATTTTTTACATCACTAAAATTAGAGAAAATTGCTTGAATAGTCTCTGTGGTTTGCTCAGATTTCACGTACAATCCCTAACTTTTAAAAATTACAGGTATAGTCCCCAACTTTTGACATTTTTTAACTCGGATAGTCCCTAGAGCTAACAGAGGATAATAATCCAGTTAAGTGGGCGTGAAATTACTAAACTACCCTTACTTTAATAAAAATAAATAATAATAAAAGCTAATATTAATTAATGTGGGTCCCACATTTCATCTCCTCCACATCATCACCTCCACAAACCACCACCACCCATCTCCACCCTTCACCACCAACCACCACAACCACTACCCGCCCAACAAAAACCACAACCCTCACCGACATCCACCAACCACCACAGCCACCACCCGCCCGACTAAGAGAACCCCTCCATAAAGTTTCGTTTTCGTTTCCTCTGTGGTTCGCAATTGAAGTCTTTGTCTCGTTTTTGTCCCGATTTATTTCACCCGATTCGAACAAGGTATGATTCAATTCTCCAATAAAATCTGGTCGAATTTAGATTAGGAGAAAAAGCCCTAAGCTTTTGTTCACAATCAGGTTCTTATTGTGGGTCGATTGATTGTGATAAGGGTTAGGGTTTATAAGTTTTGAATTTGGGGATTTTTGTTTTATTAAGTTGTGTATAAAAAATTAATAGATCCATAAGATGTAACAGTTGGTCTGGGTGTGGGATTACCAGCGACTGGTCCCAGGTTCGGTGGGGGCTGTGGCGGTTGGTGGATGTCAGTGGGGGCTGTGGTGGTTGTTGGGCGGCTGGTGGAAGGTGGACATAGGTGGTGGTGGTGGTTTGTGGAGGTGATGAGGTGGAAAAGATGAAGTGTGGGACCCACATTAATTAGTATTATTTTTTATTATTATATATTTTTATTAACGTAAGGGTAGTTTAGTAATTTCACACCCACTTAACTGGATTATTTAACCTCTGTTAGCTCCAAGGACTATCCGAGTTAAAAAATGTCAAAAGTTAGGGACTATACCTGTAATTTTTAAAGGTTGGGGACTAAAGGTGAAATTGAAGCAAACCACAGGGACTATTCGAGCAATTTTCTCCTAAAATTATTTGTTAGTAATTTTACTTATATTTGGTTTATGTGTACTGTTAATTTTTAACATAATTTGTCTGCTTGCTATTTTAATGTAATTTGCTAGTTACTGTATAAAATCGGAAGTTGAATTTAAAAAAAAAAATATTTGTTAGCAATTTTACTTTTATTTTTTATGTACATTGTAATTGTTTTTACATCAAAACAATTATTTGTTAATTTTTTAGCAAACTTTCAACAAATAAACGAGTTTAGGGCTAGGATTATGGATAAGTGTTTGGCCAAAATCAATAAACCGAATAATTAACGTACTAAGAATGAAATAACGAGTAAGTTTAGAGACATAAGGATTAAAGTATCCGAGTACGTACAACAATAATCACAACCGGTTATGGAATAACAGGCATAGTGGCTAAGATGACGATCACATCCAACAAGAAGCGTTGGTACAATTCCAAGCCAGAAAGGCTCGTTCACCAACATTAAACCTTTGGATCTTTTAACAAAGAGCTCAAAAAGGCATCTTGTCCTGCTACCAAAGACTCGAATGTCAGAGACGTCCAAATCTTCTTCGTCCGCTCAAGCCGCGAGTCAATCTTTGCACGCTCAAATTAATATTGACTTGAACGAGAGAGAAGATAAGTATGAAAAAATGAACAACCAAACTATGAAGAACTCCCACATCCAATCAGGAGGAGACGAGGAAAGGCAACAGAAAAAAGAACGTCTTCGGCATCTGTTGTCGACTACAACGAAAGGTTTAGAGAAATGAATCAAAGACTAGAAGTATTGCAACGCTTAGATAATAGGCAAAAAAAAATGAGGATCGACTAGAACGTCTTCAACTAAGGAAGGATTGACAAATGGCGGTTGATCTTGAAATTGTGTCGAAACCCATCCCACTACTCCGAGATCCCAACGTGACCCAACTTTGAAGTTGCATGAACGCATCAAGAATAAATATGGTCTTCATGATGACAAGTGAAATATTTTATTTCTATTTGTTCTGTTATTTTTATTTTCTATGTTTTTTAATTATTGTGACATTACTTAAAAAAAATTAAATTAGTTAATCATTGGATAATCATTAAAGGGCATGAAAGGAGGGTGAACAAGCCGACTTAGACGCCACATAGCAGAAGATGCCCCAGATGGGACAAACCACCACACATGTCACACGGTCTTGGAGAAAATGTGGCCTCTCGTTCCGATGTAGGATTCTCATAAGTGTGTGACATGAGTTAGAAAAATGTACTTAGGGTACACGGTATGGCTCTCGGGTAGGAGGTACCTGAGCAACCACACAATTCCGGGTGCCGCAAGTAGGGTGGGGGTAGGGTTCTTAGGTGAAACTACCCGATGGTTTGTGTGTGTGGCGTAGGTAAGAGAGAGAGAGGGAGAGAGAGTAATAGGTAGCGTGTGTAAGAGCATTCACATCAGATTCCCCATCCCCTATTTACTCACAACCAATGACAACCACATATTACATTAAAAATCATTACAGTTTCTCTTTCCTTCACACACAACCACTTTCAACAAATATTAAAAATAAATACAGTTTCCTGTTTTACTCAAAAAGATTCCCAAATAACCCTAAATAACCGATAAATAGTAGATTCCCCATTTTCTTCACTCACAATCACTTACACCCACCCCATATAATTTGGGGGACACACTCATAGAAAAATGGGGGAGCTGCTGTGAATGCTCTAAATGGTGACACCCATGATTTAAGGTAGTTTCATGTAGCACGCCCTCTAATTATGTGTTTTGAAGGTGTTTAAGGTAGTAGACTAGTGATGAGTTGACAATGCGTAATTGGTGAAACTTAGGTAGTTACCGCCCAGGATTGCTTACTACTTTTATTCTTTAGTATTCATTTATAAATATTAAATACATGTATAGTTTTAAGTAAACGTCCGGATAAGTAAAGAAATACTGGCAGTCTGAAATAAGCCCAAATATGGATCAATATATAGATGCTTAACCTAAAGCAATGGCTTTTACAAAATAAACTTTGGTTTTTACCAAAAAATTTTTAACTTTAAGACTTCTATATATTATATGGAAAAACTGGATCGGCAAAAAACTTTATAACCAGAAACAAAACAACTATGAAATCACATCTCGAATACTTAACTCACACCATCGCTCCTAATTAATAGACTTAAACCTAGACCTATAATTAATCCAAAGCAAAGACGAATACTTGATCTCTTCCACGTTATAGCGTATGGAATATTCCGGTTGTACATTCTTTCTCGTTTCTCGACTTCCAAATTTTCCAAACATAGTTAAAAACACCGTCACGGTCCATTTACTTACTGCACAAGTAACGACCCATTTATAGAGATTTGATCAAATTTGGAAAGACAAAAAGCAAATAACATCTTTAGCGCACTATATAATTCCTCTTTGGCTAAGATTATGCTTAATAAGCTTGTTGTTTGTTTGGTTCCAAAAGTTTAAGTTACACCAATAAATTTAAATTATACCTTTGTCAAAATTTGAACTTTGAACAATCCCTCTAAAAAGCATATGCAATATCTCATGCAACAATCCTCTAAATATTTATTTTATAGGTGTTTTTCTGCTTGGTGTCTTTGTTATTTGAAGGGGAAATGGATTTTAATACTCCCAACTATCGACTGTTGGCGGATATCACTCTCAACTTTCACTTTGGCCAATAGCACTCCCAACTTTCAAATTAACTTGTTCCATCACCCCCAAACTAACGGAGGTCTAACATGGTTAGTCTTCGTGGCCAAAATGTAAAAACCTAAACTTCTACGTGACCAAAATGTAAAAACCAAAACTTAAGGACCTTTTTGAAACATTTTATTATTATTATTATTATTATTATTATATACACATATCTGATCTTCATCGTCATCATCTTATACAACCACACCTTCCACCATCGACCTCAATAACCCCCCTCCAATCGACCTGCAACCACCACCATCGACCACAATAACCCCCCCCCCCTTTCTATGACCTGCAACCACCACCATCGACGCTGAATTAGAGAGAGTGTGAGGTAGAGAGAGAAACACGAGAGGGAAATCGACCTGCAACCACCATCATCGACCTCAATAACCCCCCCCCCCCATTTGACATGCAACCACCACCATCAACCCTGAATTAGAGAGAGAGTAAGGTAGAGAGAGAAAGACGAGAGGGAAATCGACCTGCAACCACCACCATCAACCTCAATAACCCCCCTCCAATTGACCACCTATTAAACCCAGCTACCACCACCAATCGACCTGCAACCACCAATCGAAGGTATGTGAATCAGGCTCTATTTTTTGGTATGTTTATGAATCAAAGGTATGTTTGTTAATCAGGCTCTGTTTTTTTGGTTTAGATCTGTTAGTAGGTTTTATTTCGGAACTAATGTGTGTTTGATGAGTTGAAGTTGTTTAAGGTTGTTTAGGTTATGAATTAGGTGACTGAAGTTGTTTGATTGATTTTCATTTAGATGGTGGACGGTGAAGGGCGATGGTGGTGGTGGACGGTGAAGGGTGGTGGACGATGCAGGGCGGTGGTGGTGGTTTAGAGAGAGAAAAGGGTGGGGTGGGTCTGCCACCAGAAGGAAGGAAGGGGTGGGGGGATTTATAAACTTTAAAATAATAATAATAATAATAATAATAATAATAATAATAATAATAATAAAGTTTCAAAAATGTCCCAAAGTTTTGGTTTTTTACATTTTGGCCACGAAGACTAACCAGGTTAGACATCCGTTAGTTTGGGGGTGATGGAAAAAACTAAGTTGAAAGTTGGGAGTGCTATTGGCCAAAGTGAAAGTTAGGAGTGATATCCGCCAACATACGATAGTTGGGAGTATTAAAATCTATTTCCCCTTATTTGAAACACTAAGTCTTGTGACTTTTGAACATTATCATATCACATTTTTCAAATGAAGTTTAAATTTTGATAATATTTTTTAATAGCATTGTAAATTTGATGATATTTTGTGATAAAAAAAACTTTTCTTATTCATTTTACATATAAACACAAAACAAAACAATCTTGCCCGAATTGACCCAAACCTTAAATGAGTCGGTTATATTTTCCTAGCTAAAAATCCAAAAAACCTGACTAGAAAAACCAAACACCCCTCCCCCTCCCAAAAAAAAAAAATAATAATAAAAAATAAATAACAAAGAACACCCATTGGCGGACCTACATAGTGCTAATGGGGGCGGGTGCTCTCCTTAAAAATAGTGTAATTTGTAGGCAAAAGTCCCGATTACCTCCCTTAAAGTTCGGTTAAACCATTTGATCCTCTCACAATAAATAAATGCTTAGCCCGCCGGTAAAAACATCCTACTTGTAAATATCAATTTAAAATGATTTAGTGAATCTTTAGAAAAAGATATTTGAATAATTATCTCTTTTATGTACAACATTCCTTATTCATTTAACCAATTATAAGTTATATTATCTAGTGTTCTTTTAACAAAACTAATGTAATGAAATTTCTCATGAAATAATCGTGTAAATATTTTAGAGGGAAGCTTGTCATTTTGGACTGTTCATAAAACATGCTTAAGGTTTTGTCAAAAGAAAAATATGATGTAAAAAGAAGCCAACCTTTATTTAACATGTGAATCAACAATCAATTAAAGTGGCAACAACCAAACTTCTTAACTTTAAAATTTTAGTAATTTTGTGTCCAAACTATATGATGTGGTAGTAACATACTAACAGGCCTTCTTTCTACTCAAAATATAAACCTTTAAAGTCCTAAGGCTATTGGGTATACAGACGATGAAAAGCTTGCCACGTGAGAAAAAGGTGACTTGGGACGGGGCAAGACGGGGCAGGGGGCGGTGTTGGTGTCCAGGACGGGGGCACGTGATTGGTGGAGGCATTGGTGGGTGATGGTGATTGGTCCGTCTCCAATGTCTCGGAGAGGACATAAGGGATGGGGGGACATGGGTAGGGGTGTAAACGAGCCGAGCCGAGCCCGAGCCCGACTGGGCTCGGCTCGGGCTCGTTAAGGTTTTGTGAAGCTCGAGCTCGGCTCGGTTCGAGCCTACAATCTTGAGCTCGAGCTCGGCTCGCTAGCAAAATCCAAAGCTCGAGCTCGGATCGGCTCGGCTCGAGGTGATTTGAGAATCTCAAACGAGCTCAAAAGTTTGGCTCGAGCTCGCAAAAGCTCGGCTATAACTTAGACTCGCGAGCCCAATTGTTAAGGCTATAACTTAGGCTCGGCTGTAACTTAGGCTCGGGCTCTAGCTCGTTAAGGCTCGATTAGGCTCGCAAGCCCAATCGAGCTTTGTATCTAGGGTTCGAGCTCGGGCTCGATAACTAAACGAGCCATATTTCAGGCTCGGCTCGCTCGGGCTCGTTAAGGCTCGGCTCGTTCGAGCTTTTTACCGAGCCGATCCCGAGCCGCTACGTGTCATTTACACCCCTAGACATGGGACGGGGGGGAGGACATGGGAGGGGGTGGTGTTGGTATCCAGAACATAGCAAAATGTGGAGAACGGGGTGTGCCCCGTCTGTTTACCTGTTAGCTTAAGAACTAAGAACTATATGTATAGATGAATAATATGAGTATTTAAAAGTAAAAAAAATCTAATAAAGTTTTTAAACTTTCTAAGCAAACCTCTTTTCTAACTTAAATGTTTTAAGAAAATCGTTTTACATTGATTTCAAAGACATTAAAAAACACAAAAACTATATAGTAGTATTTAGTTTTAACAGAATGGATTTCATAAAAAAATAGTAGAATGATTTTTCCCGTGATGGTAATTGATGTGAAAACTGAAGATTGCAGGGTAGGTTGCATGAATTTGGTGTGTAGTAATCACGGAGGGTTTTGATTTGACTGATGATCCTACCTCTGCCAATCTACTGTTGATGGCCCAGTGTCAGTTTACCATTTTCTTTCTATTAACTCTTTTTGTCTTTACTTGTATTTATTTATTTTAATTAATAAATAATTTTTTTTTGAACGGCAAATTTTATCACACCTTAATTCCACCTTACCTTGCATTTGCAAAGATTTGAACCCACAACCTTACATTTGTAAGGGGGACACCATACCACTAGACCAAGAGGTCATGGGTAATTAATAAATAAATCAATCAGTCATTCAATTTTGCTCTTAAAAGTTCAAACTTGTAAAAGTTAATAAAATAATTTACATTCTTTAGCATAACGCCAATGATCTCCAGCCCAGCTGGTTTGAGGTGGGAAGGTTTACCTCCTTGGAGGGTTCCTGCCCGGGTTTGGTCTCAGGTTTGATTCCCACGTTCCACCGAAAAAATAACCATTGGGTTTGAAAGGAGAAACCCGTGTGGTTCCTATGGGATTCGATCCTGGGCAGTGGTCGCTTTGCAACACGGGATTTACCACTGAAACACTATTCTCCAAAAAAAAAAAACATTCTTTAGCATAACGCCATACGTTATGGGCGTTCCTCATGGGCATGAGACTATCTTCAACCTAGAGTTGTTGGGTTGGTTACCAATTCAACAAAAGATAGACTGATAGAGTAATTTAAAAAATTAAGAAATAAATTCATACAGCAACCAATGTTGCAATCTAAACTAAATTATTAAGAAGTTAATTACTTAAATATTGGCGGTTTTTCTAATAAGGACACCGTCCCCTCAAAGCCACAAAAAACTTTGGCGAATGCTCTGTTTAGCAAAACTGCTCAGAGCATGAGAGAAGTTTTTGAGTTGTCCTCCCGCCAGAAGGCGGTGATTGAATGCCTAAAGGGTCCTCATGCACAGGATTTTTTGACCGTTATCCCGATTGAGGGTTTGGGTCAATGCATGTCTGCAGTGGAGTACATGGCTATACTCAAGTACCGGTTGATGATCCCTATGTATCTAGAAGATGAAACATGCCCCATCTGCCGTAAAGCTTGCATGGATAAATATGGGGAGCACACAATTCATTGCAAAGAGCTCCCCGGGTTCAAATACCGGCATGACTGGGTGAGGGACGTTTTGTGGGACATCCTGCGAAGAGCAGGGATTTCTGCCAAAAAGGAGGCCCCTGCAAATTTTCTCACCGACCCTGCGGAAGGGAGATCCACCCTGCGACCAGCAGATCTGCTGGTCTTTGGTTGGGAGAAAGGAAACATGCTTGTGTGGACCTCACAGGTGTATCTCCTTTGGTTGGGTTAAGGGAAACAGGGTTTGTAGCTGAGCAAGCATCGAGAAAGGCGGAATCGATGAAAGTAGATAAACATGCTAAAGCTTGTGTAGAGAACCAACATGCCTTTATCCCTTTGGCCTTTGATACCTTTGGCTCCCTAGCGCCAGAAGCTATTCGTTTCTTGACCAGGGTCCAACGGGTCGTCCACAGCAATAGTTCATCTCCAGGGGGGCAAGGATTTGTCTTTGGTAGGCTAGGGTTCGCAATTCAGAAAGGGGTGGCGGCGCAGCTTGTTGCCCGTCTACCTTCTATTGTGATGTAAATTTCGTATTTTGATTTAATGAAACTTTGAATTATCAAAAAAAAAAATTTAACTTAAAAAAATACGTGATATTTCTTAACTTTTGTTTTTATGAACATACAACAATATAAATTTTAGTAAAAACCGGGTTTATTAAAAAATACTTATAGCTTTAGTTGGGTCGTGAATGTATGTTAAATTTTCAATAGACTTGGGTTATGAAATGAAAGAAAAATATATTTTTTTTAATAAAAAGGTGGGTTAGGTGAGTCACTAATGGGGGATAGTCGGAGAGTGCAACCTAGGCATCCATAAATGTTGCACACCGCTTCTCCCTGAGGGTGAAGGATCTAGACATGGCCATAGCAACGGAAAACGGGGCAAGTAGACCTAGGCATCCATAAAGAAAGATCTTGTTGTTTCTTCAACAATTTTTGATCTCTAGTAGACCTCTTACTAAGATTCGAACCCAGATGAAGTTCTGACCATCTGTCAGATAAAAAAGAACGTTATTGAGAAAATCTTGCTCAAATAAACACTAAAATGATCTAAGGAGCTTAAATGTGAGACCATCTGGACTAGTGGACCATTCACAATAACATTACTAAGCAATGTTTTTTATTTCTTCCGTGGTGAGAGCGCCTGTTAATGAAGCTGCCCCTTCAATACTGAATTTCTTGAAACACAAATCTTTAATCCTTGGTCTCAAGTGCGTCTTTTCTTTGAATTTATTCCTTAAAAAATTGAACGCCTATTTTCTAATCTCATTTGGAAGATTGATTCGGACCCCATTCCTCACCAAGCCATTGATTCTCCCCTTTGTAATATTGTATCTGATTATTCGGTGAATAATCCCTCTCATCACTCCCAATAGCCCATTTGATATGTGTTTTTTGTTTGATTTCACAAGCTTTACGGGCGATGCGTGTTGAGGTGAATATTTTTTATGAGGGCTTTCTTATACAAGTCTCGTTAAAATTTATAAAAAAAAATGGTCATTAACTCATGCAAGTACACACAAATAGGTAAGCATACATATCATGTAGTAGTATAACGTAGTTTAAAACCAAGTGTTGACCGAATTAAGATAGATGTTTTGCAAAAGTAAACTAAAATATACAATAAATAAAATAAACATAATACTAAAGATATAGGGGTTAATCGTTCAAAGGTTTGATATCCCTTTGGTCTTAAATCTCCTTGATAGAATGCAAGTTAGGCCTAAAAGACCTTCCTTATTGAGTGAAAAGTGTGTTGAATGGTGTGGAATGGATTCTTGAAATAACTGTGCCATGGCAAAATTTGACTCATGCACGACCGCACATGGCAAAAACTGTGCCATGGTCGGTTATCCGCTCCCATACTTGTACTTTTTTTTCAGACTTGGTTGACAAAACCAACTAAAATTTCACAAAGGATAGTATTAAGTAACAAATCATATAAAAATTCATTTAAAAATGTAAACTATGGGGCTATATATGTATATACGGTAACACATCAAAGGGTTTCTGCTTCCGCCAGCCTTCTCACACAGTCACACAGTATATTCTCTTTGGTACCTCTTCATCCAACATGTTACCAGCCTTTCCTTTCTGGTCCAAATAGTTGATCCGGTTCTCCGATTCGTTCTGCGTATTTCTTTTAACTTGAAATATATATCTTCTCATTTTTTAACTTACTTGTAAACTTCTTGTCAGGTAACACTTGGTCAATTGCTTCTTCTCTGGTAACACTTGGTCGTCTCTAAGATGGGTGGTGGCTGTTGCTTACTTGCTTGCCATGGTAATAGTTGGTTAGGAGTTAAAACGACAATTGTTTTATACAAGTTATGCAACAATAATCTTACAACATAATTTTTAAAAATAATTGTTGACTAGTATTTGTTTAAATTTGTTTCAACTTAAAGTTGAACTGAACCATATGATCAATAATTTTTTTTATAAATTTGATGTAAATAAAGCGAAAAATGGCAAAATGTTCTTTAAAAAATCAACTTGGTGGTCTATTTGAAACAATCTATAAACCTTAATAGCTTTATGTGTTTAATGCTCCATAATAGGGGGTAAGTAGAAATTTTAACACATAAAGTAAGCTATCACGTTTTAGAACACAATTTTTTTTATTTACACCTTTTAACCTATAATCTAATGATAATAAGTTCTTTCTCTTTCCCTCCTAAGTTTGTAGCCATATATTATTGCCTTATAAGCTTAGGGCTGGAGGAGCCATCCTGATATACCCTAATTTCCTCTAATGCACTGCCACCTTACTATACGGATTCTGTCAAAATAGTCGACACAAATTTAATTATCAAACCAAAAGTACACCAGTCTGTGACGAACAAAGAATACACCAAAACCTCACTACAACCCTCAAAACACTCAGTGATTATCATAAGATAATCACACACAAAAACAACAAAGATGCACTCGTTATCAGATCAAGATGATTTGAATAACACAACCCTAATATTGTGAGAGTGAATACATGAGAGCAACATAGTTCGTAAGAAAATAATAATGGCAAAAGTTGGAATTGTGAAGAGAAGGAACCCTTAAATAGAAGGGATGGAACCTTCTACACAGAAAGCACACAATCCACCAATAACCACCCTTGGATCAAAACACATGGATCCAGCCAGGAATAGACGGTTGAGATCAACTCTCCAAGATAACTGGGCCACAGGCCAACAACAAAGGAATGGACTGGGGCCAACAAGCAACTGGGCTCAGCAACAAAGCTCACGAACTGGACTGCTCAGCAAATCAGCCCAACTCACCAGATTAGCCCAAACCTGCAAAAATACTTATGCAAAATATTTTATAAAAGAAATGAAATTGTAATAAAAATATAAAATAAATGTTTATATTTTTAACACCCTCCCTCAATTTTATTTCTTATAACGATCAAACATCTTAATTGACTCACACATCCTTTGATGATCAAAGGAAGACAACCCTTTAGTAAACACATCTGCAAGTTGACTTTTGGAGTCAATTTTGCAAGTTTTGACTAAACCTTTAGAAATTTGTTCTCTAAGAAAAAATAAGTCCAACCCAAAATGTTTAGTTTTATCAAAAAAGATAGGGTTGGCTGCAATGGAAATGGCAGCAGAACTGTCACAGAAAAGATTTACTGGAATGTCAACAACAATATCTAGTTCAGACAACAGATTCTTAATCCAGATGACTTCACAAACAGCAACACACATTGCACGATATTCTGCTTCAGCAGAAGATCGAGAAACAGTGGACTGCTTCTTACTTTTCCAAGTAACCAAACATTCACCAAGATATATACAATATCCAGTGACAGACTTTCGAGTTTCAAGACACTTACCCCATCAGAATCAACATAAGCAACAAGGGTATTAGAGTTGCCTTTCCTAAAGACAATACCTTTACCAGGGGCGGACTTTAAATATCTAAGTAACCTGAATGCAATCTTAATATGGCCCTCAGTAAGTTTGTACATATACACCCAAGTAATGCACAACATAAGCAATATCAGGTCTAGTATGACTGAGATAGATGAGTTTACCTATTAACTGTTGATATCCGGTAACATCAGGTAAAACCTTACTATTACTAAGACACAATATTAGTTAACACATGGTGTTGTTCAAGAGGATTAGTGACAGGCTTACATCCTAACATTCCATATTCCATTAACAAATTAGTGCAGTACTTTCTCTAAGTGAGACATATACCATCAAGTGTTTTAATCACTTCAATACCAAAAAAAAATTTGAGTTCACCAAGATCTTTAATAAAAAATTTTGTTTTAAACAAGTCTTTGATTTTTCCAATCTCAGTGTCAGAACTACCGGTGATAATAATGTCATCCACATATACAAGAAGAACCAAAAACACAGATTTGTCATTTTTAATGAACATAGAATGATCACATTGACTCTAAACAAAACCAAACTCATACAAAGCATCCACTAGTTTTTTATTCCACATTCTGGGTGCCTGCTTTAGGCCATACAAAGATTTTTTTAATTTGCAAACTTTGTTATCAGGAATATTCAAATAACCCTCAGGAATAGACATATAAACATCTTCTTTCAGATCACCATACAAGAAAGCATTGTTAACATCTAACTGAAAAATGTTCCAACCATTATTGACTACTAATGTCAAGACACATCTAACAGTTATATGTTTAACAACAGGAGAAAAAGTCTCCTCATAATCTAGACCCTCCCTCTGACTAAACCCTTTAGCCACAAGTCTAGCTTTGTACCTTTCTATTTCCCCATTAGCCTTATATTTAATCTTGTATATCCACTTGCAACCAATTTTATGTCTATTTTTAGGCAAATCAACAATATCCCATGTATCATTTCTATACAAAGCAGTAAGTTCATCATTCATAGCATTTACCCAATTGGGATCACTAACAGCTTCTTTAAAGTTTCTAGGTTCAGAACTTTTATCAAGACTAGAAGCAAAGCACTTAAAATCAGAAGGTAAATTTGACATATTAACAACTTTCTCAATACCATACTTGACTTTGCCTTCAATGACAAAGTCACTAAGCCTTTCTGGAAAGTTAACAGTCCTATAAGACCTCCTAGTGTTATTAACAACTTCATTATTAACAGTGTCACCCTTAGAGTCATTGGTTTGTTCATTATCTGTACTCACAACTTCAGCCCTGTCAGATTGAACAACATGTGAACTAGGCTGATGAGGAACAGCTTTACCTAGAGTTTCACTAGATGAACTAGGCTGCTGAGGAATAGCTTTGCCTAGTGATTCACTAGGTGAACCAGGCTGCTGATGATCAACCCTGCCTTGAGTTTCACCAGTGTTTTCTGACTGCTGAAACCCTGTGTTCCATAATCCTCTTTACCATTGCCCTTTCTTTCATCATGGGGTTCATCCACCTTTAAGTTTTGAAAAGAGTCCGAGTTTTCAAACAAGTCAAAAATTTTTAGAGATGTAATTTCTTTATTGTTTAAAAATTTAAAATTTTTCAGAACAAACTGTCCTTAAAAGGAAAAAAAGGATTCAAAAAATTTAACATCTCTTGAGTAGAACACAGTTTTACTCTCAAGACTAAACAATTTATATCCCTTTTTCTCATTTGAATAACCAATAAAGACACACTTTTCAGCCCTACTATCTAATTTATTTGAATTGTTCAAAACAGTTGAAAAACATAGACACCCAAAAACTTTAAGATGTTCAAGAAAGGGCTTAAAACAATAAATTTTCTCATAGGGAGTCTTTCCATTCAGCACAGAAGAAGGGGACCTATTAATCAAATATGCAGCAGTAACAACACAATCAGTCCAAAATCTAATAGGAACATTGGACTCAAAAACAGTAAAGCCCTGGCCACATTTAAGCGATGCCTATGCTTCCTCTCAACAATACCATTTTGTTAAGGAGTATAGGCACAAGTAGTTTGATGAACTATTCCATTATTTTTGCAAAACTCATTCATTTGATGATTGATGAACTCAAGACCATTATCAGATCTTATTACTTAATTCTTTGAGTAAATTGAGTCAGAGCAATGTTAACAAAATCTTTAAAGTTTTCAAAAACGTCACTTTTGTTTTTCATTAAACAGGTCTAGATAGCTCTGGAATAGTCATCAACTATGGTTAAGAAATACTTATGACCATCTTTGTCTGGAACCCTATATGGTCCCCAAACATTAAGATGGACTAACTGACCAATGTGAGTACTCTTATGATCACTAAGTGGAAAAGGCTCCCTGTGTTGTTTTGCTTTATGGCAAACATCACAAGGTCCATGCTTAGTGATCTTGTTTCCCAGTTCAGGTTTAAGAATACTAATCACAGGGTCAGCAGGGTGACCAAGTCTAGCATGCCAAAGATTGAACACATTACCAATATTACAACACATATTAGGAGACACACTAGCATTCCCACACCTATAGAGACCATCCATCTCACTACCAGTCACCAGGATTTTCTTGGTTGACAAATCCTGAATGTAACATTTATTCTCATCAAATCCTATAAACATTTTATTGTCCCTAGCAAGCTTATGGATAGATAATAGATTGACGGAATATTCAGGAACCACAAGGACATCCTGCAACACAACATCTTCACTTAATTTTAATTTACCAATTTTAGTCACAATTGCAAAAGTACCGTTAGGGTGTTTAATTTTAATGTTCAAATCAGACACATCAATAAAATCAAATAAACCTTTATCACTATTGACCATATGTTCATTAGATCCTGAATCAACAATCCATCCTATGGCTAGAAGCTACCCATTAGCACTAGTGAAACAATAATCAGAAGAAGAGAAAGCAGAAGCACAGAAAAAACTACCTGCTAAATTACTACTAGGAGAAGGATCAGAAGATTTCTCATGCAGAAGACTCAATAACTTAGCAACCTGGTCACTATTTAAACCACTAGGAGAGTTGTTAGACGAATCAGAGACACTATTATTACTCATAGCATTTTTCTTGTTTTGAAACCCTTTACTTTTAGCCTAGGTAGGATAACCAATCAGTTGGAAGCATTTATCCACAGAGTGGCCATTTTTGTTGCAGTGTGAGCATTTCTGGAATTGATTAGTGCCTTTGTTTACCCCTTTGTTATAATTAAAATTGTCCTGGTTAGTTTTAGCCACGAAATTAACAATTTGATTAGGTTTACTAACACTGCCAACACTTGAGTTTCTATGAGATTCCTCTCTAGAAACTAAAGCAAAGGCTTCCTTCACAGAAGGTAAACCAGTCTTAAGTAGCAAAGTGGTTCTAACATGTTGATAAGCACTATCCAATCCCATCAAAAACTGCATAAGCTTAATCATATTAGAGTGACTATTAAAGTCCCTAGAGGCATCACAAACACAAGTAGGTAATTACAGGATCTGATCTAACTGTTTCCACATAGTGTTTAGCTTATGATAATATTCAGCAACAGTCATACCATTTTGACTGAAGGAATTAATTTTTTGGTATAGGTCAAAAACAACAGATCCATCAATTTTATCATAGGTCTCCTTAAGGTCCTTCCAAATATCAGAGGCAAGTTGAGAATAAACCTGCCCCATGTACAATTCCTCAGACACAGAGTTAAGGATCCAAGTAAGAACAATGCTATTACATCTTTCCCATTGATTAGCAAGCACAAGATCATCAACAGGTTTAACACATTCTCCATTAATAAATCCTAACTTGTTTTTAACTCTTAAAGCAAGTGTCATAGAATTGGCCCAAACAGTATAATTTTCAGTTCCCTTAAGTTTAATACTAATGACAGTTAAATTGGTAGAGTCACTAGCATGCAAGTACAAAGGATCACTAGCATCAAGTTTGCTAACAAGAGTGATAAGGTTAGGGGGATTAACAATAGCCCCACCACCAGCAGCAGCATCACCCATAATAGCAAAATAAGCAAGTAATCAAACAAGAAACAAGACAGCAGATCAAAACAGAACCAAACACAGACAATCAATCAACAGTAACGAAGCCTCGTAGGTGATCCAGATAACCAGTTCGTCACTCAAGGTGCTGGTCCAGGTCCTTACGAGGGAGTTAACAGTTGATATAGACAAACCCTAAGGCTAAACAGTGACTCAAGCCCTGGCACAAGACTCCTTAGAACAAACACTAAGAAAATCAAAAACAAACTTACAGACCAAAAAACCCAAGTTAGGGTTTCGCCACAACTCGTAATGTGTAACCTTCACTTAGGGTTACGGATCAGAGAGCAAAAGAATAATCACCAAGCCACAAAGCCCAATATCAGCAGCGGAAGAAAATCAAACCCTAGATCTGGAACAGCCAAGATCCACAGGAAGGCGAACCGACAGGATAAACAATCGATCAAGAGCTCAACCAGAGCTTTGATACCATGTCAAAATAGTCGCATAGATTTTATTATCAAACCAAAAGTACACCAGTCTGTGACGAACAAAGAATACAGCAAAACCTCACTACAAACCCTCAAAACACTTAGTGATTATCACAAGATAATCACACACAAAAACAACAGAGATGCACTCGTTATCAGATCAAGATGATTTGAATAACACAAGCCTAATATTGTGAGAGTGAATACAGGAGAGCAACAGAGTTCGTAAGAAAATAATAATGGCAAAAGTTGGAATTGTGAAGAGAAGGAACCCTTAAATAGAAGGGATGGAACCTTCTACACAGAAAGCACACAATCCACCAATAACCACCCTTGGATCAAAACACACGGATCCAGCCAGGAATAGAAGGCTGAGACCAACTCTCCAAGATAACTGGGCCACAGGCCAACAGCAAAGGAATGGATTCGGGCCAACAAGCAACTGGGCTCAGCAACAAATCTCACGAACTGGACTCCTCAGCAAATCAGCCCAACTCACCAGATCAGCCCAAACCTGCAAAAATACTTATGCAAAATATTTTATAAAAGAAATAAAATTGTAATAAAATATATAATAAATGTTTATATTTTTAACAGATTCACTACTTTGAAATGTTTTTTTTGGAGGCAGCATGTAAGATACTGACTACCAAAAAGATTAACATAGATTACTGTAACAGCCTAGGTAAATCCCATATCGGTCGTGGACAGGAGAGATTCTTGGTTCATAGGTTATCCAGTGCTTTCTAAATCACTAACGCGTTTTGGGCTTAGTTGGTTGTGGAACACGTGAACTCATGGATGGGCAACCCACCGAGAGCAAAGCGAACAATTTGGTGGGGAGAGAGGTCGGATGTTATAAATGATATCAAAGCCACTTCTGTGTCGTTCGGGATGGTGTGGCAAACCTCATCGAGGACGACGAGTCCCTAGGGGTGATTATAACAGTGCCGACTACTGAGAGATTAACATGGACCAATGTGACACCCTTGGCAAATCACACATCGGTTGTGGAGAGGAGAGATTCTCGGTTCATAAGACATGTCCTGCCTCTTAAATCACCAACGTGTTTTGCGCTTCATTGGTTGTGGTGCACATGAAAACTCCACTGTTAAGCGTGCTTAGGTAATGATACTATTGGGATGGGTGTCATCCTGGAAAGTCTCCACCAGGGCAACCAAAAGCAAATCCGTGAACTCCTGAATGGGCAACCCATCGAGAGTAAAGCAGGCAATATTGGTGGTGAGAGAGGTCGAATGCTACACAATACACAACACAACCTTGAAACACTAAAAACAATAAAAATACACCAACTACAACCACTCCATCTTCCAATCACCACCACCACCGCGTCCACCACCTGCAACCTTCAAACAACCACCATCATCTTCCAACCACCACTACCACCACCATCATACCTCTATCGTTGCACCACCATATTCCAACCGCCACCATCATATTCCGCCACCTGCAATCTTCTAAAACATCACCACCACCAATCCACCATCATCTTCCAACCCCAACAACAGCCACCATCATACCTTCGCTACACCACCATATTCCAACCACCACCACCATCGCGTCCAACAACCTGCAACCTCCACCACCATCTTCACACACCACCATATAAAATACAATATATTAATTTTAAACCAAACAACACTAAACGTTGCCTACAACCCCCACTACCCGGTACACACCAGCGATGGTGTCCCGTGAGGTAGTGGGGTAACCATGAGCAAAACGGCTTGCACTCTACCTGCCCTTATAAAGTGTCAAAAACTAATAAACTCATCAATAAATAAATTAAAAACATTAATATATTGCTAATAAACTCATCAATACATAAATTAAAACATTAATATATTGGAAGAGTGATTAGCAAACATAAAAATTGTCACATAGACATGACATGTTTTTTTTTTTTTATACAACTATCAATTGTTTTGTAGTTGATGTGCATCCCTTTTCATATGCACATCACCTCTATAATGTATCGTCTACTCAATAATTCCTTCTTTTCTAGTGGCACACAAGTGGTTTACTATAGAAGCCAAAAGATTAGAAGAAAAAAAAGTGGGTTATAGTTATGTTTGGGATATTGGCCAAATAATCAATGCAATTGTACAATCTTTTAATGCATCCTTTTAGTGGTGCTCCCTTTGTGTTAACATGTGAGGACACATCCACCTCCCTTCAAGTATATATATGAACTTAAAATCCAAAGTGCTTTTTAACCCTTTTTGTCAATCAAATTTCAAAGTATCTATAATTTAATATGCTAGTGACTACTCTCAACCACCTTAATCTAGTCCCATCTCTTTTTGACCTTTCTAAGAAAATATTATATATAATCTTATCATCAAGAAAACTTAATGCAATGTTCGGTTTCTCTCTACCTGCCCTTATAAAGTGTCAAAAACTAATAAACTCATCAATAAATAAATTAAAAACATTAATATATTGCTAATAAACTCATCAATACATAAAATAAAAACATTAATATATTGGAAGAGTGATTAGCAAACATAAAAATTGTCACATAGACATGACATGTTTTTTTTTTTTATACAACTATCAATTGTTTTGTAGTTGATGTGCATCCTTTCATATGCACATCACCTCTATAATGTATCGTCTACTCAATAATTCCTTCTTTCTAGTGGCACACAAGTGGTTTACTATAGAAGCCAAAAGATTAGAAAAGAAAAAAAGTGGGTTATAGTTATGTTTTGGATATTGGCCAAATAATCAATGCAATTGTACAATCTTTTAATGCATCCTTTTAGTGGTGCTCCCTTTGTGTTAACATGTGAGGACACATCCACCTCCCTTCAAGTATATATATGAACTTAAAATCCAAAGTGCTTTTTAACCCTTTTTTGTCAATTCAAATTTCAAAGTATCTATAATTTAATATATGCTAGTGACTACTCTCTCACCACCTTAATCTAGTATCCCATCTCTTTTTGACCTTTCTAAGAAAATATTATATATAATCTTATCATCAAGAAAACTTAATGCAATGTTCGGTTTCTTTAATACCCTAGTGGGAGTAGATCCCAATACACATGATATTGGACACGAAACTAAAATGACGATCAAGTCCTTAAAATAACTATAGACTACAGTCACTTTTCCCAAAACTAAAGAAACGCATGTAGCCTAATCAAACACGTATATATATCTTTTTTAAACGGGAATCAAACACGTCTATCGCTTGGGGTTACGGTCTTTGGGGCTAAGGGTTGCTGAGAGTCAGGGAAC